>VDFB02133698.1:0-26856 GCA_007258455.2 Sequoia sempervirens | reverse complement strand
TTGTACTGTAAATCTCTGCTATTTCCTTGGCCTTTTTCTCCTTAAGGTTTTTTTCTGTATTTAATACCACAAAATTCTGCCAAGCACATAGATTCATGGAACTCATCACCCAAGGATTGGTATTCTCGCAAATAATCACCCCAACCTTCACCACCTCCTTGCTATCTTGCTTGTTCTCGAGGTTGATCATCCAAAAACTCAGGTATTAGAGGCCTAGGAATGACCCTACTTGCTGCCTTGGAAGTGTTTATAGGTACATTATGTTACTACCTTCACCTTGGTTGCTATTGTGCCCATTGTTACCATTGTTCTCATGTTCACCTTGGTTATTTCTGTTATTTGCATTCATGCTTTGCATCATTTGGGTTAATGTTTGAACCAATTGTTGCTGTCCCCTAGCTAAATCATTTAGAATAGCCAAAATACTAGGGTCTTGTTATTCTGCCTGTCATGTCTATGCCCCATATTTTCTTCTTCCGGATCAGAATTAATAATACCTTTTTCTCTTGGCCTCTTGTAAGTAATCTATTCCCTATCTTCTGGATTCATTAATGTACATGCATGTGACTGAAAATCTTAAAACTGATTAGAAATTTCTGCCAAAGAAAACTTGCTCAAAAACCCATCGATTGGCAAGATTTTCAGCTCTGACACCATTGAAATGTCCCAAACTAAATTTTCATATAATTTTTTTTCAATTTCATAACTTCATGTGCACAAACATTTCATCAAACGATTAGCAGGATTGCTGTTTTAGCTCATATTTTGCTTGAGATGAGAAATTTGCACAGTAAACCATTGAGTAACATGTCTTGAACTACATAGAATGGATAAGGATGATGATACCACATTGATTACAGGAAATTATTTCATAAAATGAGAAAGTATTTGCTATTTTATGTGATGTTGCAAAACAATTAAATTCAGAGTTTCATAGCCAGATATACAAAAATATTTATAATTTTTTGAAGTTATATTTCTGACCTGGAAAGCTTGGACAATGATAATCTAGCTCTAGCACCCTCCTCAACTTGTACGGACACCCTCATAATGCTGCGATAACTCCTTTGGCTGTATGTTGGCTAATGAAAGAGGAGTACGACCGCTAATATTAGGCACTAGGCATAAAGAGATGGTTTGATATTTATCTTGACCAACTTTGACTGCAATTCACACCACATCACCCTCCTAGTCAGCCTTAGAATGTAAGGCAACCAAGACGAAGGTTGCGGGTAAGATTTGGAAGGCATGACTGGTCTTTAGTAAGGTTCTAATATGATTTGAGGCTCCCACAACCTCAGATATTAGTCCGACCATTTTTCTTCAGAAATATGGTATGGGCATTTTTTTATTTGAGTCACACAGTTTTGCAACAGTATGGCTGGTGCTAGACAACCAATCTGTAATATTTATTTCATTTGGCTTTGTAACTCCTTAGATTGTCACACGCACTCAAAATTCGTCTTGGCATAAGACTTCACCAATTTTGAAAACTCCACCTCGTGATCCAATGCAAGAAAATCTAAATGACCTCTTCAACAACCAGCTAGAGTAGAATCTTGCAATCTTGCACTATTGAAACCAGCGTCCCTTAGGTTTCAAGTGTTTGTGTTATCCACAATTCTCCAATTTCATAAAAAAAAATAAAAAAAATGTAGAAATGAGCTTCCAAAAGTACTTTTGTATTAATCCCTGAAGTTACTAGAATAACTTTTCAAATTCCCACACTTTTAATATTTTATTTAAAACCCGAGAAAAAAAGTGACTTTATTAAATTTCATTAAATATTCCAATAAAGTCACTTTATGAGACTTATTAAATTTCATTAAATATTCCAATAAAGTCACTTTATGAGACTTATTAAATTAATTAAACAATATTACCCATAAATAATTAAATCAATTAAATAATATTGCCCATAAATATGCTTGGTCGGATAATATTAAATAATTAAATGAAAATATTCTCTGTTCCTTGACTTTAGCCTTAAGGGAATAAGATATAGGCTAATTGGTCACTCTAGATTACTCCTCGGAAGTGGACATTACAAAAGGCCTCAAGACATGATAAGGTTTGGTGGGAGACATCATCAAGACCACTTGTACAAGCCTTCACATCAATCCTTGACTACTTTGTTAAATGTCCTTTGAAATGGATAATGATTCCATTGCTTTCATTCCCACAAAAATTGCATTTTAGTGGATGTGAATTAGGCATGGGTTTGTAATAGGACCATGCAATATCTTTCTCCCATGGCATTATCAGACGAAGATGAAGCCATAAATAGATATATAACAACCTTTAGGTTTAGCCAAAAAATAAAAAATTGAAAAGCTCTATAGCCTTAACACTCAAGTAAAAAAATAACTTAGGGTTAGGGTCACTTTTAGCATAGCAGACTTTAGGATTACTGAAAAAATTAAAAAGCCCTAATACTGAACTAAAAAATTAGTTTAGGGGTTAGGGATAGTTTAGCATAGCAGCCTTTAGATTTGCATTTAGAGAAAAAAAGTAAAAACTAACCCTTAACCCTAAAACCCAAAAAAAAAAGTTTTAGGATTAAGGTTAGGTGTTAAAAATAGAAAATTCACTAACCCTAACCATCAAGTAAAAATAGTTTAGGGTTAGGATTAGAAAGAAATAAAAATAAAAAAATTCATAAGTTCTATGTTAGGGTTTTTTATGTCTGTGTTTATGATATTTTGTTACAGTTTATTGTCCCTAACATGAACCCTAATGTTGTTTTCCAGTTCACATTTTCAACTTCTTACTCTAGAAACAAGCTTTTTGAATCTTTGACAGCAAAGGTGGACAGGTGATCAACAAATTAAGGCATGCCTCTTACATTGCTGGTTTTTTCTTTTTTCTGCATTCCTTTTAGGCTTTTTCACTGATTGCCAGGATGCTGTGTGGAAGACGCAAAGCCTGTAAAGGTATTTTTGTCCAAGTTTAACTTTCCCATGTTAGGGTTAGGGTTTAATTTGGACAGAAAAGACTTTATGGGCCTTCCCTCTTTTGTGCAATGTTGGCGTAACAACTAGCACCTCTGGAGTAAGAGTTGGTACGGACAGCTATGCACACTACGCAATGAGTGCTCTTCAAATTAGGAGGGGAAGCTCCCTCGTTGTGCTTGACGAAAGTACTTGCAAATGGAAATAAACTAAACTATATCCTGTCTTTTTGTTTCAGCTGTAGAGGTACAAGGCTTTCTTGAAATCTATACGTTGCAGCTGAGTATTTTCTGGTTTTGCAGACTACTAACTACAACTAAACTTAATTACTTAAATTCTATCCAGTTTCCTCAAGAAAAACAGAGCATGAGGAAACGGAGCAAGGTTTGACTATCAGACGATAAACGAGTGTAGATTCTCAACTTGAAGGCAAGGTGGCACATCTATCAGCTCAATCTAAACACGCTTATTGGTAACAACACACGATAAACTGTATATGGATTCTCAACTTGAAGGCAAGGTGGCACGACTATTAGCTCAATCCGAATAAGTTTATTATTCACAACAATATACGATAATCAAGTGCAGATTTTATACTTGAAGGCAAGGTGGCACAACTATCATCTCAATCTGAACAAGTTTATTGAATACAAAACAGATTTTATCTAACTATGGAAAGAATTCACCATTACGATTGCATGAAACCCTATGTGGCATAACAATTAATCATAATAGTAAAGATGCATGAACAAATACCAAAAGAGCAATATTGAGGGCAAGGTAGGCACAAAGACATACTTTCTCTCGTGTAAAAGTATGTTTACAATGAGCAAAGTTTTATTTATATACAACAAGGTGTAGGGAATCTAAAATCACCTTGAGTCAACTACAATCTTGCAATGCATGCAAGACTTATTGCTAAACCCTAATAAAGAAAACTATACAGTTAACTGGAAAATTACCAAACATCTAATCTAAATGGACAATGTGCAAGCATGCACGTCCTTATTGAAAGCAAGTTAACTGGAACACTACCATTAGTTAACGAAAAACCTAAATGAAACTCCAAGTGTAGAAGCTAATCTCTCAATAGATATGCATGAGACAAAGACAATGAAATAACTGAGGAAAGTAACAAGTTTAACTCCTGTAGAAATATCTATCCCGAGAGGTGGGAATCAAGTTTACTATCCCGATCTCGAAAGCAACCAAACCAAATCTGTAGATTGTTAACTTCTTTATCACCATCTAGTTATGGGAGACTGCTGAAGAATGCTAAAATGGTGCAAAGATATCCTACCACTGTGATTCGAGACTCAAAGTTCGCCCGTGTTGTCAGTCAATGCCGACATGACCGTAAGCTGAATAACCTTATAGCCCCCATTGAAATGGTATGAATGAGTGCCTCGGAGCTCACCCAACATTGGTAAGCTCAACGTAGGCACCACTCTCAATCTGATATTGGCATGGTAAGCAAGAAACCAAAGTTCTCACCGACCGGAGTGCACTAGTAACGTGCTCTCTACTCTCAGCCAAATCTGACGCCAAAGTCTCTTCTATCTTTGCCTTGAAAACCAACCGTGTTTTCTCTAAGAGTAGAGGCTCATCCCGGCATCCTGGTGGATCGCATCATATGCCACTGTGAGCAATCATAATCTCATCCCGGTCATTAATCACTATGTCCGCCTCCTCATCCTCGGGAGACAGATTTTGAGCTCTCGGCATTATACCTCAAGAACTGACACAACTCTATAAGCACAGCACGGCCCTAGCAACGCAACTCCTCCCACTCCATCCAAACGCCACACATGCAACCAAGTGATTAAGCTGACTCGGCCTCACTGGAGGCCTCAAGCACCTGTGGAGGTACATGACCGGTCTATGTACAAGGCCAGAAATATACCGATTTGTTGTCCGACCAGCCTGAGGGCCGCCTTATCTTCCATCCTTAGTATTCTATCCTCGCATCGCTTTGTAGCAATCATAGATCATCTGAATCATGAAGCAACCACAATCGTGATAACCTCAAGTCCCCGAGATCTAACTCAAAGCCAAAGCCCTTCCCCATGGAGGCACAACAATCTCAACCACACCCATATCGTTGTTCCTTCACGTGACCATGTTCTGATCCTCTTGTCCGGGCGATCCTGATAAACCTCATCAACATCGGAATGATTAAGAACATAGGATGGCTGCCTCCTCTTCCTTCCTAGCTGAGCTTCGATCCAAGATTGATCTCGGCTAATACTACTGGAAGGGTCTGTACTAACAACAGGAGGTTGTGACGAAGTGAACGGTAGAGGGACCAATCACAGGTGGAGAGGCCCAAACCAATTCAATGTGAACGGGGACTGTGACCGCCTGAACTGGTGTAGGAACCTCGAGATGAACCTCGTAATCAAGTGACTAACTCGGGTCTCAACTGCCTCGTGGACCTACCGTCTGTCAGCCTCGTAGTGGTGTAGAGTTAATAGCGCCTGCCCTTTGAATTATTTGGCGCCATCTTCTTAGAGGGTTACCCTTTCTTTGTTTGCCTCACCAGGAAGGTAGCGCATCTACCACCATTGGCGGCCCGCTTCTAGGCAATACCTCATTCCTCCTAGTCTTCTTGCTATCGAGGTGCTATACCGCTCAACAACTCTACTTGACCTTCCTTGACCGCTATGTATTCCTCATGCACTAACTAATTGTCAAACGGTTAGCATCAACCGCCTTCAAAAACCGAGGGAAGAACCCCTCCCCATCATCCGATAAACCTCCCACATCTTCCGGACAAGAAAATGTAAACTGAGAGAGAAGCTACCAGAATTCACGCCCCCGCGAACTCAAGTCATCCGCAATTTGCCCAAGAATCCTCCACAGAGAAGGCCTATGTATACCTCCAAAGAAGGCGAGTTGTATAATGACTTGAAAGATCATAGGCACGTGCTTCAACGAGATACTTGAGATGATATTGCTCGAGCTCCTGCCCTGCAACTTTGGCATCAACCGCCGTCTTGCACCAATACATTCCAAATTGAAGAGGAAAATTGATAGATGGTCTATGCCTATGGCGTAAAAGACGATGAACATCATGCATCTGTCTCAGGAACTCCATAAAGATTGTCTTATCCGAGGGATAACGTGAAGCATAGCCGATTTCTGGGGAGATCCGTGAGTACTTGAAGGGGTAAGGTAAGTCAGAACCCAATAAAACCAACTGCCTAACCATCCATCGCTGCCCTAGTAACTGCCGAGACACGAACGCAACTCCCCAAATTCAAATTTCAGAGCAAGTCGTAAAGCCTACAACACGCTTGAAATGATGTTGAGCCCTCGGTGAACTCAAGCTGATCATACATCATATTCAACACCTAGAATGCCCATTTATGTTTAATCCCTGAATCGACCCGATAAGCGATCAAGTACACGTAGATATGCATCACGTGAAACTCATGGGCAACTAGGAAATCGGTGATTTGCCTGTGGAGAATATCACTGATGAAGGATGCCTAGTCATAATGCTCCTGCCCAGAAATGATGCGACCAATAATGTAATACATCCAAGGCTGGAAAACATTCGCATGTGCTTGACCTGAGACACGATTCAGGAGTGTAATTAGAATCGCATACTCATCCTTGTATTCACCACGACCCACATTACCTGGGTATAACCGCTCTTGCTTGTTTTAACCATCTTTCTGCCATCTTCTTCTGACACTTGTCCACATCAACATCAAACGCCTGCTCACACTGCTCCATGGAAATAACCAGACTGTTCGGGTGTTGAGGAATGCCAAAACTCCTTTCAATGTCCAAAGGTTTGAGACTGCAAATGACTCGTCCGTCAACTGACACTATCTCACGAGTAGTAGAATTGTAATGCTTAATACAAGCCATCACGAATTCAATACAATGAACGGAGATAGGTATGGAAGCGGCCCAATAAGCCAGACTGCTCAATATTTTGAATAATCGAAGCTCTGATCTTAACCGGATCTAGAACTGCTCGCAATACTTTGTGAAGATCCGTCTCAACCAACCCGAGAAAGTCATGAGTAAGGACTGTTTTGGTCCTCAGATTCGAAATGAAAGGAATTGCATTATGAAATCTCACTCATGATTGCAGAACTTGACTTGTGTGACAAGATTTCTGGAGAGCTAAAAATAGCGTGCGAGAGTTAAAAATAGCCTTTCGAAGAGTTATTTTCAGCGAAAAATCTGAGATATGGGTTTTGTCTAGAAAAAGATTCTAAGACAACCTAGAACGTCAGATATGCGAAAATATGACTTCTACTCAATCGTACAAAGAGTTTTCAGTTGAGAAAATTACTAACTCGAGAACGAATGTTCTGAAGTTAAAAATTTGTGAAAAATCAAGCGCACAATTTTAACTCGAGGAAATTATATAGAAATGATCCAGATGTTTGAACTTGTCGGATTTGCCAATTTCAGGAACATGCGAACGAAAAACTGAGAGAAATCTGAGAATCAAGGAGGAAAAAGTCGTTTTTTGTATGTTCTTCTTCAATGAAAATCGCCCTTGAATTCTTTAGATTGCTGATAATTGTGAACTTTTATCCTGCAAAAAGATATGTTAGATAAAATCGCCTTTGATTGTAGATGAGGAATTCGCCTTTGATCTGCTAAAATTCGCCTTTGCTTGAAAACCACAAATTTATCTTGAAATTGCGCCTTTGTTCTTTGAGAAAATTCGAATTTGCCTATAGAAGAAAATACGAATTTCTATTGAAAGTGTGAGAATTCGCCTTTGCCAACTGAAGAATTTGCGAATTTGCCTAAGGAATACGCCTTTGATTTTGAGAATTGAATTTATCTTGAAAAATACGAATTTCTCCTAAGATATGAGATTTCTCTTAAGAAATACGAATTTCTCTTGAAGCTTTATGAATAATAAATGAAGATGGCGCCATGCTTAAATAAGATGAAATTCGCATCAACTTTGACTGCAAGATCTCAAAAACCCTGATTTAAAATAGAGAACCTCTGATTGGTCCTTTCTCATTTGAACTGCCACTGACTGGAAGTTTGAATTTAAATAAATAAAATAAATATTATGCAAATAGCAAAGGCGCCAAAAATAGAAAATCGCCACTTAATGCTAAAATTGCAAAATAAATATCAAATATTTTGAACTTCAGTTGACAATTCGAATGAAGCTTTAGGATTCACCGTTAGACTTCACCGATTCCGAAAAGTCATCTTTTGAGCTCATAGGCGTCCATTTGCTCAAGATTTTACACTTTTTATTAACTTCCTATTTTATAGCTGATGACAAAGTCATGACTGGCCATCTTCGACACTGATTTCTGAGTGACTGGATGATGCTGAGACCGAGCTGAGATATTCATCGCGAAGCCTGCTGAGCAAAGAGGAAATGTCTGCTGGGAGTCAACATTGCAAAATCCATCATTTGACACCCTAAAAAATTAGGCGCCCTTAATTAAATTCATTTACAGGTTCCAGACAACCATTTTCCTAAACTGCCATCTGACACTTCAAACGGCTGCTGACGGCGAACGGTGAACCCTGCTGACAAGAAACCAAGTTCACTGGATGACTAGAGACATTCTGCATCCAACGGATATACACACGACGACTGGAAATTGCATTAAGGGCCTCAAAAGTAAAAGCGCCCCTGGCCTTCAGTTGCACTGGCAGCATTTTGACAAAAGTTGAACTTTCATCCAAATACCCTACTTTGACCTCCAATACCGAGAGCTGGGATGATCCGATTCGAGCCACGTTTGTTTTAACGGATAGCCAGAAGAATTGACAAGAGAAGTCTCTAGAGGCGACGAAGCAAGAAAACTGCTTCTAAGACCTCAAATAAAAGGGCGCCCATCCTAAGATAGAATAAACGACCAATACTTAGCCATTTTGCGAGTTATCTTCACTTTTCAACACTTGGCCAAAGACCTCGCACGTACGAGCGACTGCCAAATCCTGGAAGCTGATGGCTGGGCTCGTTGAATAGATAAAGTAATTACGCTTGAATCTCGTTAAGACTTCGAAAGCGAACGACCTCATCTGACAGGCCTAAAGGCTGGGCGCCTCTGGACTGTAGAAATACAATGAAAACCTTGTGCCAGTCCGCCCGTGAAATTACGTGCTTGGTAGAAACTCTGCCACGATCGCCCGGAATGTCGGATCGACAGGCAACTTGGTGCGTTGCGGAGCTGGACTAGCGTAGTACTGATGTCAGGAAGACCTCATCTGCAAAATTGACCATCTCAAGGGTCATTTTAACCAGCGCCCCTGAGCTATACTTGCGCTGGAAATGCAAGGAGGAAGCTGAAAGACATGAAAACCCCATTATAAGCTCATCTTCATACGTCAGCTGCCGGAGCTCTGGGACTCGGATGACTGCGTTTGATAGTTCGTTGGACGAGCAGACTAGATGTGAAGAAATTGACTGTATCCATCATCAGAAAAACCAAAATCCAAGCCTCCATCTAGAAGGGCGCCCTCAAGCTACAGGCGCGCTTTTGCTAGAAAAGAACAAGTTTCCGCGATGTAGAATTTTGGGAATCTCAACTTTTGTCGCCATTTGCCAGAGTTACGGGTCTCGTATACCTTCGCTGGATAGCTTATCGGATAACCAGACCAATTCTAAAGAGTTTGACTGTATTTATGAGCACTTTCAACAAGATCTTGACCTCCTTCTAGAAGGGCGCCCCTAGACTATAGTTGCGCTTTCTTGTTTTTCTCTGAGAAATCCTCATAATTTTAACCTTTAAAATCATCATCTCGATCACTGAAATGACTATGTACAATGTGAAATGCTGTCACGAGATGCTCCTCTATCATGAAATGCTCCGTTTTGAGTCTCTGATTCAGGTTCTGATCAATAAAACTGCCTTTGACTGACAAACTACTGACAAAACTCCATGCTTGATATTGCCCAAAAACTATACTTGACATCATTTTAGCAAGGTTAATACTCTTTAAACAAAATGCCTTGATGAAGCAAAAATTTTGGTTTTGGGTACAACATGCAACATCCTAAAAATCATTGAAATAGCCTAAAAGAAATGTGGAGAAGTTGAAAACCAGGAATATAGGAGGCATGCCCTAACTTGTTGATCATTTATTCACCGGTTCACTTTGGCTCTGAAAGATCTAAATAGTTTGTTTTTGGATTGAAGTTGAAAAATTGAACTGAAAATGAAAAAAAAAGAATTTATAATGAAAAGGACAGTTTTTTTTTGAAACACCGCAGTTTACTTGATAAACTATGTTTTATTCAGAGTTTATTCGATAAATTGTAGTTTGTTGGAAGTTTGATCCAGACTGAAAAACGCTGGAGTGGACCCCAGCGTGTGGCACAGTTAACTGTGGATTATTCCTGGGTATTGCTTCCGTAATTCAGATTTTGTCCATTGTTTTAGGCAAACTTCCCAATCTGAGACCCCCAATCAAGCACTCACAATGGGGATACATCTCTAAATTGGAAGGTTCTGCTTGGAATTTTGAACTCAGCAAGGGCATACTATTTTTCTTGCAGATTTATATAACAGTTTTTTTTAATTCTCTGTAAATTTGATGGTGTGTTGTGTGTTTATATAATATATAATTGAGTCGTGGTGTTACTGTTTGAGTTTTATATGATCATTTAAAATTCAATACATGCATCTCTCTGGGTTTTGCAATTGTTCAACTTCGTATGTTTGAGCGAGTGCTATTCATATCCGCGACTTTAGAATTCAAGGAATTTAATTATTGTCACTTTGAACTGTTGCTAAATTAACTCATATTTTCATTTGATATCCTTGCACTATTTTTTGTATATTTGGTTTTCTGTCATTTCTATTCTTAGGAGTCAAATCTATTGAAACAGAAAATTTATTGCTCCTAGTAATTAATAATCTGTCATATATTTCTATTTTGATGTTAAACTGAATTTTAAATTTCTAAACTCCTGTACCCTTATTTAATTTATGCCCAACAAATCTTAGATTATCTTTTAATCACTTTATTTATTTTTGCAAAATTTCTGAGCCTTACAGGTGATAGGCAAACCAGTACCATATCCAGTTTTGTTGGCCTAGAATGGCAGGGTATTTACCCCTTACCATATACGTGTGAAAATACTAGACAAGAAAACTTCCTTGGATGAGTTGAGCATAGTTGAAGAAGTGTATGCCTAATTAGGGCTCTAACAGTTATTAAAAATGAGTGTAGCAGAAGTAGTTCAAGATGATTATTTTTCATCCAACTCTTCCAATGTTTATATCCACTTAGAAGAGCCATGAAGGAGGAATTGTGTCGAGAAATTCTATTCCATTGCCAGATGTTCTAAATGGAATACGTCCTCAACTAATTTTCTAATGACAGCTATTCAGATAATCATTAACAATTTCCTTATTGTATTCCAGCTCAGGGAGTTAGGTGTAGAGTTCAAAGAAATCTTGGCCAAATGGAAAAACTGACTTGTTGCATATATTTGTTGATTAGATAATTAAATTGTACTCTTTTTTTCACAGCAATGTTAGCTCATACAGATTGTTTCAAAAGGTGTCTTATCAAACAAGGAGAATGGAACTCAAAGCAATATTGGTCTTGGTCAGAACCGTTTTTATTTAGATATACTTATTCTTCTTTCTTGTGCTTGCAGCTTGAATGATGTAATGGGTCTTATTGTGTCAGTAGAAATCCCCAATGAAGTAATAATTGAGCTGAAATTTTGGCGACCAACTCAGTATTTTGTAGAAGACAGAGATAACTTTATTTCCAGCATTGCTGTTTTAATGGATACAAGAAAGAATTCTCACTTCAGCATTCACCAGGAGTCATTCTTATCGGGAACATTTCCTGATAAGCCTCACACTGTTTACCAGGTACTATGGGTGCCCATTAGTGAAGGTGTTAATTCATAATGGTGGCTGAGGAATATGTATTCATTTTAGTAAGCAATCTATGCAGGACCAATGTATGCAGATGATGGTATAATGAAGTGCAGGTGTATTATTTTGTTGAATTGATTATCTGTATGGTGGACGTTTTATGAATTCTGTATACTTGTTACTCTAAAATACTAGATATAGCTGGTGGATGATATTCATTTGTTTGGAGAAAACATGAAGAGTTTATCTATATTATCAGAGGGGACTTGCAGATTCATTTTTTAGTTTTACTACTAAAGATACATTTAGTAGGGATTGGTTTTGACATATTTTTGGTTGAGGATAACATAGATAAATTATCTTGCATATTTACTACTCAACCTCTCAGCTGTAGATTTATCGGAAGTAACTCAAACTGTCATTGACCTTACTTCCATATTTCCTGCATCTGAGAGATTGCTTTATGTTTTCCCATTTACTTTCACACAGTCTGGTCCAAGAAATGATTGAACTTTTCAGATATTGAAGCCAGAGGAAATCATTAATTTTGCATGTCTTGGATAAGAAATCCAATGTTTATCTTTTTTGTGCGAAATGAGAAAGTTATTTGAACTGGAGCTCTTATTAAGTTGCAAAAATTGATTCTTATTTTTTATGATGATTTTTCCACGCTCGGTTATGGGTATGCTTCTGCTTTTCCATTGAGAGGGCTCTAGATGTGTAGCAATCAGAACTATTGGAACTTGCCTGGTAGACATTTTATCTACAGAGAGAAATAAAGAGCATTCCATAGTTATGCATTCTCAGGGGTCTCGGTAACATCCTAGGGACTTGGAGGGGATGTCCCTTTTATTGAGTACTGGACAGCCTGCTCCATTTGGTGCATAAAAATAAGATAAAGGTAACTTTTTAGGGAATGAATTGCTAAAACACCCTAAAAGAATTAAGGGGGAGAATTGTCATTTGAAGTTTAGCACATTGCATTCATTTTTTAGAATATCAGCCGCTTTTAGTTTGTTTAAGTTATTTAAATATACATGTCCCTGCCATCTCTGAAACCATGTCCTCACATTCTCATGTCCTCCTCTCCTGGAAGCTCAGAGAAACACTGGAATGAAAGTTTCTTTGTTTAGTATGTATGTAATGTCCCCATTTTGGCCATTAGCTCTTCATTTGGTTTTAGCCTATTTCCAGAAATCCGTAGGCTTGTCTGAGGTAAAATCTAGGTTTCCATGTTCGGAGGTTCGTTGGCTTTTTCCTCGGTGTTTACTATTTATAGTAAATACTATTTTTAGCAGTGGTCCTTTTTGGCAGTGCTTCAGTGTATTCCTTCTTGTTGGAGCAGTTGTTTATTTGTGGTTGCAGTCTTCCATATGCAGTAATTGTGGCATGTTTTTAATTACAAGGCATTAATGTTATAATTTGCAGTTGACCCCTTGGCCTAGGGAAATAACTTTAAGTTGTTTTTAAAAGGTGGTCTTGAAGGGGGATGTCCTCATGAAGGATAAATTAAATATTTTAATGTGCCTTGATAAAGTGGACGCCATTTTGAGAAGTTTGAAGGTTTTGGAAATTTGAAAAGTCATTGGTGACTATTGGCGTACCTTCTTGGGATTTGAAGAGTCTTCTAATCTTTTATAAATGAAAGCTTTGCTCCAGCTTTTACCATCCATGAATTTATGCTAATGTTATGCTATCAAAATGACAACTTGGTTTTTACTTCGAGGGATGCTTACCTCCTAGTTTCAATCCAATTTCGTGTTTGAAATACAACACCTAGTTGGTTTTCATTGCTGCTTCTCATCCAGACTAGCAGATTGAGCTCAACAGTTGAAGTTTTTAATGATATTTCCAGTTTTGAAGTTGCTGATGCAGTCACAGCTGAAAGTGGTTTTTGCATACAGCTTTTTGTGTGAATTTAATTGGCTTGTGGGTACTTTTCCAATCCATTCCTACACCCAAGGCGACCATCTTTGGAGAGTTTTAGATTTTAATTTTGAGTTGTTGATTTTTACTTGCCAAAATCGCCCCTCATGAAGGCCGTACCATTCTTGCTGCATTGGGATTCGTGTAAGAATTAAATTATGAGTTTTTGTTGCTGTTTCTTCATCTGATGTTGGGCGCCTATCTTCCAGCAGCTCATTGGTTTTCGTTTCACACAAAACGGAGGTATTTTAAGTGAGTTGTGAATATTTCTTTGAATTTCACAGTTGCTGATCAGAATTTCCAGAATTGTTATTTTACATCAGACTTGTTTAAGTTTGAATCTTCAGTCCTTTCTTCATCATTTATTGTTGATATCTAACATGGAATCATCCAGTATCATGGTACATTGATTCTATTGTAATTTTCATGTAATTTGCAGCTCTTTTTCCATATTGTAAGACTGTAAACAGTAGTACTGTTCCAGTCCTTTATTGCTGCAATTCTTTCTTTAATTTCACATTAGTACCCCTGGATGGTTTACCGCCAGTGTGGATAATTGGATTTGTATTACTCTTGTACCCACTCTCAAGTGGTGAATCCCCACTCATAAGTGGATGCCTGCTGCAGCAGACGAAGTGTTTTAATTGTAGTCTTTTCCCCCCACTGTTTGGCGGTAGCGTGAAAATTCTCTTATGGCTGGTTATCCGCCTATTAGTTTCAGTTTTCAATCAATCACTCCGTCATATGTTAGCACCTCGCCCTCAGTGGGATCTTGAGTGCACATTCTTGATGTTGAGTTTGTTCCATTTTCAAGTATTGTTCATTAGTTGCTCCGCCATATGACAACACCTTTCCTTCATTGGGATTGAGTGTGCATTCTTGGCGTTGAGTTTCTTTTAAGCTTGGTTATTAGTTTGATGCTAACGCTAATCCAGTTGGCTAGTGCTGGTTTATGTTGTGTGATTCTATCGAAAAAATTGGTTAGCATATTTCAGTGGTATTAGAGCAGAAGATCCTGCCATCCTGTGGATCAGTGCTTCATGTTTAGGTAGTTGAGTGACAAATATCTCCGGTACTACATCGAAAGTTAGAGCAGATTCTAGTTCAGCTCCTTGTGGTATCGAAAAGTTGGCAATTAGGCATGGCTAATGAAGAAGAGATGAAACTGGCAGAGGTATTGTATATGGCTGGAAAGAGACTTGACAAAGAATTTGAATCAAGAGAAACTGAAGAGAACATTCTTCATTTGCTAGAGCAATGTTTGAGACAAGTGAAGCCATCACCTTCAGAGAAAATGGAGTTGGCACTATCTCCTGCAGTGAATTCTTTGAATCAGCCCTATTGGTTGGGGCATCCTGATGAAGAAACCAAGCTGCTGATTTCTTCTTGTTTCATGGAGATAATAAGAATTGTAAATCCTCACTTGCCCTATGATGTTGAAACCATGAAGATCATATTAACTATGATAGTGGAGAGTTTTCAAGATTTGGATGAAACTAGAAGTAGTTTGTTTCCAAGAAGAGTTGCTATATTGAATATATTTTCTGAACTCAAAACAAGTATGTTGCTGGTTGAATTAGGTATGCAAGATCGAATATATTATTTGATCCATTACCTCTTCATTTCAACTTGGAGTGAACAGGAGGAGGTTGTAGTGGCAGCAATGAGAAGCATTTTAGTTTTGACTATCAATGAGATGGATGACATTCCAAAATCCGTCCTAACTTTTCTGTTAAACATTCATGAACAAGAAGGAAAGAATTCCTCTACTGCTGGTTTGTTGATCAAAGATTTGTTCATTCAGTGTGAGAGAAAATTGAAGCCACACTTGAAGAAGACAGAGCAGAAAAATGAGGTAGTTATTAGTGCTAAGGATGGGAATAAAATGTTGTTTCTCAATGATTCTAAGGCGGTTTCTCAAGAAGTGCCTATTGATATGCAGCTGTTCGCACATGTTGAGGGTGAGTGCAAGGAGGAAACATCAATTTTGAATACATATAAAGAATTTATGACAAGTGACCAAGAAGATTTCTTTGGTATGTATGTGGATGCTAATGATAAAATCAGCAACACATCTATTCATGATGGGTTTGTTGAAGATAAAAATGATAAATTAATCAAAGCAGCCAGCTTTGATGACTCTTATTTCCAGTATGATGATGGTGACAAAGGCGGTATTGAGCTTGATCATCAAACTAAGCTCTTGGAGGAAGCTACTGATGAAGATTTCAGTTTGAATGGAATGAGGAGTGACTCATTCAACGAGTCAACAATCCAAGAGGAGCATGAAGATCTTTTTCCTGTTGATCATTACAATCAACCCTTTTGCATTTGGGATCCTGGTGAGACGGCACCAAGGTATATTAAAGAACTTGAGTGGGATAAATTTCCCTTTGATCCTGATAAAGTTCAAAATCCATTTTGTATTGCAAGCTACGAAGTCATTGGAGAAGATGTTGTCTTTAATGAAGAAGATTGCTTGGCAAAGCTTCATAAAGATTCCTTCAAGGTGGTTGCAACCACTAAAGCAGAGTATGTTGCTACCAAGACTTTAAGAGCATCAATCAATAATGATTCATTGCTTGAAGATATTGTTGACAAGCCTTCTATTCAGGAATTATGCAGTGAAAAAAGAAGGGAGAAAGCTGATTTTGAAAATCATGACAATGAAAACAAATCAGAAAAATTGATGTTTGATGAGCATAGTCTATTTGCTGATTGGGATTAGGGGCCTAAAAAGCTGCAAAATTTGTAGGATAATTTATTGGTTTCAGAAGAGAAAATTGTTAAGGTGTTATCAAGATTTGATAGCACACACCATTTCATTGAAGAACTCTATTGGAAGTTTCAGTCTGAAGAGAGACATAATGGAGTTAAGGATGGAGACACTCTTTCCAAGATGCAAATTATGAAAGGGGCATGGGAATCCATAAAGTTAGATTATCTGCACTTGCTCACAGATAGAGATAATGCTATTAAGTTTGCAGAAGAGACCTATGATGCCTACCAAGAGAAGGAGAAAGAGGTTGATAGTCTTTGCCTTGATCTTACCTTAGCTCATCACTCTTCTTACAAAACAGAAAATCAATCATCTATGGCAGCCACACTTATGGAACAAGAAGCTAATACAAGGCTAATGGAGATCAAGCAAATAGTTGAAGGAATAAATGAACTCCATAATGTTGAAACAATGCATAATGCCAAAGAGATTCAATATGATGATAGTGATTGGAAGGTAAATCAAGAGTGTGAACTCTTGAGTTGGGAAGAGAATTTGCCTCAAGAAGGGATAGCTTGCAGCCATGAGCTAGATGTGATGACTGGTAATGTGTGTGATATTTATCACGCTACATTCTATGGATCAGCAACTAATGATGGGCATCTTCAAGTTGAAGAAGATGTGTATGAATTTTGTGAAGACACCAACGAAAGGGATGAAGGAAATATTGTTTATATGATTGTGTACAACAATCCACCATCTTCACATGATTTGTTAAATTATGAGTTGATTGACAATTTCTATGTGGATGGCATTGGTAAGAAGTTTTATGTTTTTGACATGCATAATTTTATAGTCAAGCATAAGATAATGTTGGTGGATCTATTCTATATGTCAAGCAACACTCTCTTGGGATGGATAGTAAATGAGCATTTAATGGTGTTCAAACTTGTACTGGCTGGTTTTCACTCAGCATTAACCAATGGAAGAGTACCACCTATCTTAAAATGGTTGATGAGGTCAGGTCTTGGAGAGATGCATCCAATTGTGGGAGAACTTTCAGACTTGCCCCTTTGGATTCTAGATTGTGCATTGTTGATGAGTGATTATTCTAAAATGCTGGTCATGAAAGGTTCAAACTTTGCATTGATGGTTGCAGCTGATTACATGGGTTTGTGTGCTCAAGACTTTCACTATGGCTCTTGGAGATATGTTGGGAATTCTTCCCAATGTGTTGGAAATTATTTGCGGTTGGGAATTCATGCTTGGAATTCTCAACATGGCTTGATGGAGATTGTTGCAAGTAGAAAAAAGGATCTTTGGAGAGATAAGGATTCAATTCTCAGAATCTTTGATGCGGCCCCCATCTTTACCAATCATTTGATGATTCCTTTGGTTCATCTATTGGTGGATTGGAGAGATACTTCGAACAAAAGATGGCTTAATGATGGGTTGGAGTCTCTTGAGGGGATGTTTCCAGCTTTGGGCAGGAACAGTTGTGATATTATGGATGTTGATTTCCAGTGTCAGAATAGTTGTTCTACTCTTTGTATGCTGATTTTCCTAAAATCAGACTTTAATTGGGTTACTTCAGTTTTCATGGGCAGCTGGTATACTTGTTTTTTCTCTTCACAATCTCTTATCAATGATGGTTTTTGGTCCCAAAGGTGGGAAATGATGTTTCATAGTGATTTGGATCAGTTTTGGATGGTGTTCAAATTATTTTTCAGTGATCATCTTTGTTCAATCTCTAGCACTAGTGTTAGGGGCAGCAAACCTTTGCTTGATTTGGTTCAATTTTTTGAGACTTTGGGGGAGAGATTGGTGGAAATTTTTAGAAATTTTCTTGAATATGTCAGCATTATTCAAAGGGGGTATTATACATCCTTGTGGAGTTTTGAGGATGCAGCTGCTATGACTTTACAAAGAATTGTTTTTCCCTTTGCAATTAGCTATGATGGAGACACACTTGCTTTTGTGACTCGGTTTGTTACTTTGAAGAGTTATGTTGATGAGAATATTTTTGAGTTGCTTAAATTATTCTTCGTTGTTCTCAGAATGGTGATTGACATTGACATTGCAGATGGTAATTCCTCAGAGTTTACTGGACATGGAACATTGCTAGACTTTGAATCAAACCCTTCCATGTTGTTCAGTTTAAATTTCAGGCATGTTATCACTTTGAGGTTGCAGGGATGGTTTGTGTAGTTATGGTGCAGCGATTTCATTTTTATGATCAGAGTGGAGTGGCATCAGCATGGTGGAACTTTTCAGAGATGGACTTGGGACCCTGGGATCGTATTTGTTTTGATGGGATCAGTTTGGAGTGTTGTGGCATTGCTTGAGGACAAGCAATTTTGGGAAGGGCGAACTGTAATGTCCCCATTTTGGCCATTAGCTCTTCATTTGGTTTTAGCCTATTTCCAGAAATCCGTAGGCTTGTCTGAGGTAAAATCTGGGTTTCCATGTTCGGAGGTTCGTTGGCTTTTTCCTGGGTGTTTACTATTTATAGTAAATACTATTTTTAGCAGTGGTCCTTTTTGGCAGTGCTTCAGTGTATTCCTTCTTGTTGGAGCAGTTGTTTATTTGTGGTTGCAGTCTTCCATATGCAGTAATTGTGGCATGTTTTTAATTACAAGGCATTAATGTTATAATTTGCAGTTGACCCCTTGGCCTAGGGAAATAACTTTAAGTTGTTTTTAAAAGGTGGTCTTGAAGGGGGATGTCCTCATGAAGGATAAATTAAATATTTTAATGTGCCTTGATAAAGTGGACGCCATTTTGAGAAGTTTGAAGGTTTTGGAAATTTGAAAAGTCATTGGTGACTATTGGCGTACCTTCTTGGGATTTGAAGAGTCTTCTAATCTTTTATAAATGAAAGCTTTGCTCCAGCTTTTACCATCCATGAATTTATGCTAATGTTATGCTGTCAAAATGACAACTTGGTTTTTACTTCGAGGGATGCTTACCTCCTAGTTTCAATCCAATTTCGTGTTTGAAATACAACACCTAGTTGGTTTTCATTGCTGCTTCTCATCCAGACTAGCAGATTGAGCTCAACAGTTGAAGTTTTTAATGATATTTCCAGTTTTGAAGTTGCTGATGCAGTCACAGCTGAAAGTGGTTTTTGCATACAGCTTTTTGTGTGAATTTAATTGGCTTGTGGGTACTTTTCCAATCCATTCCTACACCCAAGGCGACCATCTTTGGAGAGTTTTAGATTTTAATTTTGAGTTGTTGATTTTTACTTGTCAAAATCGCCCCTCATGAAGGCCGTACCATTCTTGCTGCATTGGGATTCGTGTAAGAATTAAATTATGAGTTTTTGTTGCTGTTTCTTCATCTGATGTTGGGCGCCTATCTTCCAGCAGCTCATTGGTTTTCGTTTCACACAAAACGGAGGTATTTTAAGTGAGTTGTGAATATTTCTTTGAATTTCACAGTTGCTGATCAGAATTTCCAGAATTGTTATTTTACATCAGACTTGTTTAAGTTTGAATCTTCAGTCCTTTCTTCATCATTTATTGTTGATATCTAACATGGAATCATCCAGTATCATGGTACATTGATTCTATTGTAATTTTCATGTAATTTGCAGCTCTTTTTCCATATTGTAAGACTGTAAACAGTAGTACTGTTCCAGTCCTTTATTGCTGCAATTCTTTCTTTAATTTCACATTAGTACCCCTGGATGGTTTACCGCCAGTGTGGATAATTGGATTTGTATTACTCTTGTACCCACTCTCAAGTGGTGAATCCCCACTCATAAGTGGATGCCTGCCGCAGCAGACGAAGTGTTTTAATTGTAGTCTTTTCCCCCCACTGTTTGGTGGTAGCGTGGAAATTCTCTTATGGCTGGTTATCCGCCTATTAGTTTTCAGTTTTCAATCAATCACTCCGTCATATGTTAGCACCTCGCCCTCAGTGGGATCTTGAGTGCACATTCTTGACGTTGAGTTTGTTCCATTTTCAAGTATTGTTCATTAGTTGCTCCGCCATATGACAACACCTTTCCTTCATTGGGATTGAGTGTGCATTCTTGGCGTTGAGTTTCTTTTAAGCTTGGTTATTAGTTTGATGCTAACGCTAATCCAGTTGGCTAGTGCTGGTTTATGTTGTGTGATTCTATCGAAAAAATTGGTTAGCATATTTCAATGTACTGTATCTTCAAAGAAAAAAAGTTATTAGTCTTCAGTTTGGAGAAATCGATGTGAACTCTTGTGAACTATGTTACCTTTTTAGATTGTTTCATGGATTGTTTTTGTTATTGAGGAGATATATTGAATTAGATTTCTTATCCTCTTTTGGTGTTATGATAACTTATTTTACCATGATCATTTTTTTCATTGGAGAATTAGAGTGCACATACATAATGGAAGTATGGTAAATATATCAACAAGACCCGTAACAATCCTAAATATATTGAAGTCATTCTAGATCAGTTGACCTTGTTCACCTTAACAATGTGGCTTTTATGACCCATTTATGATATTTATGAAGACATACTCTTTCTGAAACTTTATAGCTTAGTAGATTAAATTTCTACGGACATTTCTTTTAGTGTCACTGAATGTTTGACATATTTCTGGTGTTATAGTTGATTAAAAGTAACCTTGATGGATCAGTAATGAAGTCCATTTACTATTATCTTAAAGTTTGTTTCTATTAGATAAATGACACACTTAGATGTTAAACCTTTTAATCCATCAATAAACTATGATTGTTATGCATTCACATCATACCAATGTAGCACAAACCGGCTCTATACAAGCAGCCTCAATAATCAATGCATATTCAATTCACAATTGGCTTTGAACAAGCACCCCTCTAAATATCAGAAATATCAAAGGTAATCTCGATGCAGATTCAGCAAATAAGATATAGCTCTGAATGATTTCACCATGAATTCCAACTTGCCTGTCACTATGAAACTCCAATGCAATCTTTGGATGAGATCGCCTCAAGTCTGAATCAATGGTTTCTGTCAACCAATTCAATATTTGGAAATCAAGGGCTTTCCATCCTCCCATCTCCAGCACAAAGGATGAATAGGATGCTCAATCTATTTGGAAAGAATTTGGATTAATATCTGTTGTACCCCAAAATTAAAATTTTTGTTACACAGACAATTTGAAGAAATGAGTAAAAGTCTTGTTAAATCAGTCAAAAAGGTTAAAATTTGGGTGTGCATGTCTTGCATGAGGGGTTAAAACATAAAATTTTCAAAATCTGACGATCTGGGTCTACTCAGAGCGACCTAATCTACAAAACCCATATCTCAGTTTTTTTTCATCCTACCTTTTAGGAAAATTGCTATTTTTAGAAATAACTTTTTCTGGGTTTCTTACGAAACGGATACTGGCAAAATTTTCTAAAAATAGAAAGTTTCTAAAAATAGAAAGTCGGTCCGATAGGGTTCAAACTGATTTTGATTGGCTCAAAATACTTTAATATTAGGTTGGTGCAGTCAGAATCTCAAAAAGATCAGTTTGTCCCTAGTGGGTCTATTCTACTTTTTCATAAGCATATCAGGAGCTCCGAGGTCATCAATGGAGGACAGTCAGCTGCCAGGCATCAGATTCAACATCCAAACGTTGAACGAAAATTGAGCTGAAGAGCATGCACGAAGAACGAGGAAAGAAGGTGAAAGTTGTGAAAAATATTCTAACACTGCTTGTCATGGGCGCCCCTGGAGAGAAGAGGCGCCCATCTTTTTAGGGCATTAAATGTTGAAATTAGAGTTTGAACCTCCAATGAAAGTTGTTCAGTTTCTTTCTAGCTCCGCAGCGAATCCGACAGTGCAGTCAACGGATCATCCAGTCACTCGGAATTCGAGGTCAAACAGGGAAGTTTCAAACAGAAGATGGAATGAAAATCATGAAAATGTTTGAAAAGTTTCTAAGTCTGGGAATTTTCAGTGCCCTTGGTGCCTAGGGGCGCCCAGCTTTTTGAGGGGCTTAATTCAGCAGTAAGGGTTTGTAAATGTGCTCAATCTCTCCAGAATTCAGTTTGCTTCGCAATGAATATCTTTGTCAGGGCATCCGACTGGCCAGTCTCAGGCAAATCCAGATCAGAGTTGAAGGTACATAATGAAGGTTTGAATCTGAAGATAAAATCTAATGAAATTTTTTCTAAGTTTGGAGCACATGGGCACCCTTGAAGGAGAAAGGCGCCCAAGTTTTTGAGTGTCCAAACAGATGAATCCGCCAATGAATCTCTAACGTGACTTCGTCATATTTGATCAAGCTTTCCAACAAGATCTCCAACACGTCAATCTGAGATGGCAGTCGTCAGATGCAAAAGGCTGAACAGAGGGTTTGACAAGAGTGAAATTTTGAAAATCAAAAGCAAGGTGAAAATGCAAGAAAATATTCTAAGTATGGTAGAGTTGGGCGCCCCCAGCCAAGAAGTGCGCCCAAGCTTTTGAAGGCCCAAATCTAACTTTTTGGCGAAGTAACTCCCAGAGAAGCCCCTCCAAAATCTTCTCAGCTTCGCGACAAGCCCTGCCATCAATCAATCCGAGCTCCGGAACACCAGATCAGGCAGGATCATCTATAGAAGAGAAAGTGGCGAAGATATCTTAAAAATGGCTAAGTCTGGTCAAGTTGAGTGCCCCTGGAGAGAAAGGGCGCCCAAGATTTTGAGCTCTGAGATGATGGAATTCGTCAATGAAGCGTCTAAGATCATCTCGTTGGTTTCAGCCAATCTATCCAGTGAGCCTGTTAGCCAGTCAATCAGATCAACGTAGCTCCTGGAATCAAGATTTCATCAGAAGATCAAAGGGAAATGAAGAACTTGAAAATCATGCAAAAATGGCTAACACTGTGAAAGTTCGGAGCCCCTGGAGGGAATAAGCTCCCATGAATTTGAAGGTCAAAACGAAGTTTTTAGCCAGAAATGCCTCAAGGGTGATCTTCTCAGAATCAATCAAGCTTCGCGATGAATCATCCAACTCGTTCATTGGATCAATCTGGAAGTCAGAGATCGAGGTCAAACCAGGGGTCAAAATGGAAGAAAAGTTGAAAATTCTCAAAAAAGTGGCCAACTCTGGAGAAAATGGGCGCCCCTAGCCAAGAAGGGCGCCCAACTTTCAATGCCTTAGTAGAATTTTCAAAATTTTCAAAATTTCAAAGATGGCAAGAGGAAGAGGATGTCCAAGTTCATTGAATAGGCCAAGTTTAGGGTCTTGAAGATAAAAGCAAAAGAAAGCAAATCTATTTCAAACCCTAAGTCTATTTAACGCCTCTCTGCAGTGTAATTTTCGTTATTTTTGCAGGTAGCATTCAAAGGAGAAAGTTGGAGCAGCAAGTTTGAAGTAATATTTCAAAATTCAAGAACTCAAGTTTGCTGATTCTTCATCAAATTTTTCAGACCAGCAGCATAAGGCCTTGCTTTTTCATGCTTTTTCATCCAGAATATCAAATTTTTCAAGAAGGCCAAGATTTTCAAATTTTCAGCCATCTGGGTCTTATCATCTCATTCTTTTGAAGAATTTTTCAAGAAATTTATCAAGTTGCAGCAGCTGCTTTTTATTTGCATGTCAGTGAAATCCTCAGGGTTTACAAATTTTGATCAACTGGGTCCTCTCAAAACAGTCTTCTGAAGAAAACCCATATCACAACTTTTTTTTTTCAAATTCTAGGGTTGGCTGCTTTTTCAATCAGCCCTTAGTGTTTTTCAAATCTGATCAACTGGGTTCATTCCAAATTGTCTTCTGAACAAAACCCAGGTGCCAGCTTTTTCGGTGAAAAATTGAAGAAATTAGGGTTTGCTGCTTTTTCAGTCTACACTCAAAATTTTCAAAACAGGTGATCTGGGTCTTCTTGTAACAAAATTCTGAACAAAACCCATATCTCAGAAAAATTTCCAAAAATTTGTCCGTTTGAAGAAGAAAAACCAGCAGGCTAAATTTAGAAAGTTGCTCAAAACTGGTCTGAATATAGTCAAGTTTACTGTCAATCTTCAAGGTTTTCAGCATGCAGTACTCTCCCATGGGATTTAGAAACAAGTCAGTATTGTATCTCGCAGCCAGACGATGTTGAGAAGTGCTTTTCAAACAACACCACGGCAAAAAACTTCATCATCTCAGCTGAAGAGCGTGAAAAGGTGTGATATGAGCAAAAAGGGAAGGTATCGGAAAAGGGTTGTGCAATACTCTTCCGTTGGAAATCAAGAGAAGAGTCAGAAGCATAAAGTTGCAGAGTCGCCAAGTTATCAATTTGTGAGTCATATTTTGGGGCAGCGATGTTTTTCAAAAACAAAACTCATAAAGCAGTTGAAGAAGTGAAAGATTCTCTAAGTTTGATCATAGAAGGTGAAGAGATCTTGGAGGATCGAAATATTGCCTTAGATAGTATCAATGCACCTGACCAGGACCCAGTTTCCTGCTTATTAGCGGATATGATTGAGATTTAAAGCGGCTTTCATCTAGAAGCTTTCTTTCTATTCTTGGAACGATTCTTATCCATTCTTTGAAGAAGAGAAAGAAGATAAATGTAATAGTTGGCGCTCTGCTTTTTCCGCTTATGTAATGTCCCCTTTCTAAGCTTGACAGTTTCAGTGACCGTTGGCCTTTCGTTGGGAACCCGGAGGCTAGTCGGAAGTTAAAATTAGGGTTTCCTAATTTTTAGGAGGTCATTGCTCGGAGATGAAGTTTTTAATGGCTTGGATTCCTTCGGTTTTTAGAGGGTTTCGCAAAGGGTATGCCTGCCTCAAAGATTCTAGTAATTTTTGAATTTCACTATTTTTAGTAAATTCTATTTTGGCGCCTTCCAAGAGCTCAAAGCTGGTTGACTTCCTGCCCAGCTCTTGACTGGCTTGATCACCAAAGATTTGCTCAGGCCTTGTGAAATATTGCTGTCATTAATTAAAAGTCACGCTTTTAATTATTATACTAAACGCTGACCCCTCGCTTAGCTTGGGCCGAGACTTAGTGTTGTGTTTAAAAGGTGGGGCCCCTGAGGTGGCGCCTCATTGAAGAGTAACGAACATTTGCTCCAAGTCTAAACAAGGCTCTGAGGGGCTTATTATTCAACAGAGGATATTTGCACTAAATACCACCATTAATGCTTTGAAGAGAAGGTACGCCTTCTTGAGAAGATGAAAGTTTTGACCTAAAAGCTGTTTCTAGGGTTTCGTGAAGTCAAGCAGAAATTATAAAAAGGGAGTCTTGTGCATCATTTGGACCATCTTGGAAAAATACACCGTTATGCTGCCGGATTGAATCTGGATCACTTCGAGGGATGAAGACCTCCTAACCATTGGGCATCTCTTCTCGTTTGAAAGACAACGACTAGTGGTGATTCTTAGTTTAGTTGTGATCTTTCATTGTTGTGAGTTGTAATCTGCATATTGCATATTAGATTTCTGTTTTTGCATATTAGCCTTGTCATAGAATTGTTCGTTTGCTACAGCAGATTTGCATTTTTACTTGTAACTCCAAAAAGACAAAAAAATAGATTGTGGGTATTGTTCCATTCTATTCTCCCAAGCTAGGCGCCATTGTTTGTAAGTCTGCAGATTTTTTGAAGAAGTATTTGAATTTTAGAGCAAGGTCGACCCTCTCAGCTGGGCCGTACCATTCACAGAATCTTGGTTTTTGTGCATTTATTATATGTGGCTTTTCAAGTCTGTCTTGTGCTTCTAGTTTGGGCGCCTCCTTGTTAAGGATGTTTTGCTTTCAATATCTTGTCATTTGGATCTGTTTCTAAGAAGATCTGATCATTTACATAAGTCTGTGTTGCTGGTTTATGAAGAAAAATACAGTCTTGTTATAACAGCAAACAGGGATCTGCACTTTTGCTCTTGGATGGTCGTCGGAAACTCTTGAAGACTTCACGGAGACATCATTGAAGATTGCACAGGCTTCAAGAGGTTGGATCCGTTCCTTTCATGCAAGTTAAGCTTATTCTTGGCAATCATTGAATGATTCAATATTATTGCAATATTCTTAAAAGCTGATTTGTAACTGGTAGCAAGTAGTCACCTTTCAAATTGTATACTGGCAGTAGTACTGTCGATCTTAGATTCTTGCTCAGTCAGTTTGTAATGTTCTCTCTTTCAGCATTTTGATAATTGAATGTAATCCATCTCCGCCCTATGGTCGCTACTATCCCATTCTGGGTTAGAAAGCACATCCTGGGTGTTGAGAGTCTTTAGCTTTCAGCATTTTCTTTCAAGCAGTAGTTTTGTATTTACTCCGTCATATGGTCGCCCCTCACTCCACATCGGATTGGGTAGCACATACTTGACGTTGAGTTCCTTTCTGCAAATAGATTAGAAGACCCTCTGACCAATGCTCACCCTCAGCGGTGCCATTCTGGTTAGGGTTGCTTTCTTGCACGTTTCGGTTTATCTATCTAACCTTAACGGGTGCATGTTTGTAATTTGTAATTTGAATCATTGAAAAACAAAA
>VDFB02133697.1:0-39275 GCA_007258455.2 Sequoia sempervirens | reverse complement strand
AAACCCTTGTTGCAAAATGTGCAAACTTGTGTGAAGTGGATAGCTTAAATGTAGATCTTGAATCAAAGGAATGCTTGATAGATCTTGACTTGAGTTGCTTGCTTGAACCAAAATCCTACATCACAAATGCTAGCTCAAAAACACACATGATGCAAGAATACCTTTCAGATGATGCTTTAATCTAGATGATGGATCCAAATTCTTGATGAATTGCTCTTGAATGCTCTTGTAAACTTAATTATGCTATCAGGAATGCTTTCACAAAAGTCTTAGCTTCTTGGATGATAGAATAAGTGAAAGAACCTTGTATTTATACTTATCCATGTTTAATATCTCAAAATTACACCACAATAAGCTGACATATGAATTCATTAATTAAAGGAGACTAAATCTCGCCAAGATTTGAAATTAAATCCTGAAAAAACTTGAGGTGGACTAAGACGCCCTAGGTGGCATCTTAGTCCCGAGGCTTGAAACTCGGGGCATAGACTCCAAAAAGGGGCCTCTGTAAGGCACATTTAAAAAGAGGGTCCCAAGACCTTTGGAGGACAAATACACACTAGGTCCAACATCTTAGTCCTACTCTAAAAATCAAGGACACACAACCAAGATCATTAAATTATCATTTATCCTTTGATGTTTGTCAGGATTAGCCATAAAAAGATATAATTTATTAGGCTTGTGTATGCAAAATAGGACCAATTAAGACATAAATAAAGAATAAATAATGCAAGGCGGGCCCAAAAAAATGTGAAAATGCAAGGGTATGTATTTTCCTACACTACAAGAAGCATCAATAATCTTCAAGAATTCATTCGCAAGAGCATTCAAGTTTCAAAAGCAAGCAAAGTTGAAGTTTTGGAGCAACATTAAAGTGTTTTTGTAGGTCTTAAAGCTAACTTTCATACAAGATCTAGCATTCTCAAGGGTTTATATTAGAGATCTCGAAACTATCATCATTCCCCAAATACACATAGAACTAGAAGAATGACACAAATATAGCGAAAACAAAATGAAAAACCTTTTGAGTCAACATGGAAGAGACATAGGGTGTCTCGTCGCCTTGCATCATCCCCAAAAGGAAAAAATAAGATAAAATGAAATGAAAAGGAAAAGATAATGAAAAATATTTTGGGTCAACATGGAAGAGACATAGGGTCTCTCAACACCTTGCGTCATCTCCAAAAGGAAAACACAATAAAAAATGAAATGAAAAAGAAAAGATAATGAAAAGCCTTTTGGGTCAACATGGAAGAGACATAGGGTGTCTTGATGCTGTGCGTCATCGCCAAAAGGAAAACACAAGACAAAATTGAAAATGAAAGGTAAAGACCAATGAAAAGGAAAAATCTTATGACATATAGAAGAATGAAGGTACAAATAGAGGAATGCACATAGAGAAGAAACATCAAACAATACAGGGGATCACATTACACACATGCAATCAACCAAAAAGAAAGCAAAAAGAAAAGAAAAAAGACTAGTAAAGCATATGTGAGTCAACCATCCAACAAGTCATCCACATCCTAGTCTTGTTCAGTATATGCAGAATGTAGATCACTAGCTAGAGGGACAAGATCAAGTGTTGTACTAGGAGAATCACCAAGTTCAACATGTGGTAGATTACTCAGTTTAGGAGGATGATCACAATTGTTATCGTCTAAGCTCATAGAAGAGGAAAATAGCGAATTCAACTCATTATGCACTTGGTCATCAATTTTAGTGGTTTCCCCATTGTCATCCAAGTTAACCACAACAGGAGGACGAATGATAATATGCATAGAAGGTGTTGCTCCTTGTTGTGTTGGAGACATAGGATCTATTGGTTTTGGTAATGGAGGAGGCTCATCGTTTATTTCTTCTATCAAATTTGGATTTTTATTTTCTATGTTGTTCTCTTCATATAATTTTTGAGCAATAGCATGGCATCTACACCTACACTCTCTAGCATTTTGGTTTCTTTTGTTATGGTTTTCAAGTTGCATTTATGTAGGAGTGGGTTTGTCAACCATAGGTTCCTTTTCTTCTTATGAGGGAAGAACAAAAGAAACCATGGAAGGTTGTTCAACCACTTTTTGTTTGGCTTTATAAATTTTCTTGAGAGGCAGATTAGGATTTGTTTGGTTTTCTCTTAGTATTTTGTAGGAAATAGGCAAGGGAGTTTTTGTGGATGGGTCTTGGTTAGTCGAAAGGGATTTAAGCTCAATACTATTTTCTTTAGGCAAAAAATAGTCCAAGGAAAAGTTTCCATGGGAAGGTGGAGGTCTAAAGCCACTATGGTTCACTGTGAATACTTCATTGCCGACTAGAAACTTTAAGCACTTATGAACAACAGATGGGACCACATTCATGGAGTGAAGCCATTTGTAGCCTAACTTCACACAAAATTGATCCAAATTAGAGATGATAGAGAATGATACATTTGATTTCTTTGGTCCTACTTGTAAAGGGAGATTGATCAAGCCTATTGTAGCATGAGCAAAACCATCATGCATTTTAATCCATTCTTTTGGTTTATCATATCTATCTTAAGCGAGTTCATTCACATATAAGAGTTCCTCTATGATCACATTCTCTACATAGACGAGATCAATTAAAATCACATGTGAATGGGCCTGTCATTGATTCTGTTAGCTATGTAAAGAGGACCATTAGGTGCATTTTTTATTATTTCTTCTGAAGAGAAAGTAATGTCAATAGGAATTTTGGTTTTTGTTTTACAAGGATCGATTTCAATTACTCCTATCATTGTACTAATAGGACTTTGGTCATTATTATCCATAGGATTTTGTTCATTATTGTTCATGTTATCATAATCCATGTCAACGTTCATCACATCAGGCTTAGTTTCACTAGCCTTAACAAATGAAATATTATGATTAGGCATGGGATTGGTAAATATTTACATGTTTTGGTTAGGAAGAGCTACAAATTTATTACCATTGTCATTCACACCTCCAATTTGGATATGATTAGAATCAATGAGGTCTTGCACAAGATATTTAAGACACTTGCAATGTTCTATATCATGTCCTTTTTATTGGTGATAAGCACAATAGGCATTGTGTCTAAAGCTCAGAGGTAATGGCTTAATAGGGTCAAGAGGTTGAATGGGAGGTAAGGTAAGTATGTTTTTGTTTAATAGTTGAGTCATGATGTTTTGAAATATGTTAGGTAAGGGGAAAATTGTCTTTACAGATCCCCAAAGATCTAAGGATTACTCTTCTTTATAGAAGCTACTTGGGTATCAACTTGGTGGGTAGCTTGGGAGGTAGAATTTAGTTGAAGGAAACTTTTATTTTGTCTTTTGAAAGGCTAGTATGTGTTTTGGTTTGAAGATTTAGACTTTTTAGGATGGGAAAAGGTGGTTTTCAGTTCACAACTACCTACAAAGTTTTGATAATCTTGAAGGGCAATGCATAAGTGCATGAAGGAAGCATCATGGTAAGCTTGTATTGTATCTTTCTTTGTAAATTTTCTATGAACATATTTTGAAGGTGAGAATCGAGAATCTTCACACTAATTTTGGAATAAAGTGATTGGTAACGGGAAATAAAGTCGGTGAATTTTTCACCCTCATGTTTCTTACATATCATCAAATCAGCTAATGTCATTTCATGAACCATATGCACTTGCAAATGGTTAATAAAGGATTCAACAAGTTCATTAAATGAATGAATTGAGTTATTTGATAATGTAGAAAACGTTTCCAAGGCAATGTCTTTCAAGGATCAGGGAAAAAGTTCAGCCAAATTTTTTTCCTCAAGGATAAAGTCACTACACAAAGCAGCAAAGGCATTAACATGATTAGCAGGATCTCCCTTTCCTCCATATTTCTCAAATAGGGATCTCTATATGTTGTGGTATCGAAGTTCTCAATATCTCTAAAGATAGTGTGTTACTTTTGACATAGTATGAAGGTGGACGATTTTTATTTTGATTTATGGTGGAAACTTGGTGTTGAATGGATGAAAGGCTTTGCAAGAGGTGGTTAATGATAGGGTAACTTTTTTTGGTTTGAGATGGAGGTTAATATGGTGGTGGTGTGTATGTGATGGAAGGACAAGTGAATGGATTGATTTTGGGAGGAGTTACAAGGTTAGATGCCACATAGGTATAAGGAGCCCTGGTAGAAATGTTTGAGGTAGGAAGGAGGACATTGCTATTTGGTTGCATCATTTTTGTCACTTGAGGATTGGTATAGGTGGGAATTGAGGTTATGGTTGAAGGGGGAGGAATTTAAATTACTCCTTGGTTTTGCACATTGTTTGAAGTTTGAGAACCATTGATGGTGGAAGGAAGATGTTATCCAAACATTTGAGCTATATTATGCACAACTTCTAGTCCATCAATTTCCATCATGCGGTGAATAATATCTATAGAAGGTATAACGGTGTTGGAAATATTTTCAGTACTCACGCTATCTTGTAAATGGGCTAGGTCTTCATGCATTTTCATTATGTTTTCTTGAGGGATATGATCAACCATTGTTTGAGCACTTAGCATAGCATTTCTAGGTAAGGTAGGCATATCAAAAGAGTTATGAAAGGTACAATCCATACCTAGTGAACTAATATAGACACTAGGAGTAGGAGAGCTAGATAACCCAAGATCTACAACGAGTGTTTTATCGTGGGATTCCATGAGTCTTGTACTTCGTCTCACCATAGTACTAGAAATAGGACACCAAGTAGTATAGTTCATGCAAGGGATAAACCAAAGAAAGTGCAATGAATGCAATATCCTATGCTTACAATTATAATTGAAATAACGGTAATTCTGCAAACTATAATAGAAAAATGAAAGCAACAAAAAGAAACATAGAAAAGCATATTTAAACCCTAAAAACTACAACTTTAGGGTCCATATGGACTAAGATGCTAGCAAGGGTGTCTTTGTCCTACTGATGAAATTATGAAGTTCCAAAAAATGGAATAGAAAGCAAACAATAGAGATAGGGTTTTGAGCAAAAAAACAATAGAGGGACTAAGACACCAGTAAAGGAATTTTATTCCCAATAAAAGTTGTTTTTTAGAAAAATAAAAAAGTGTGGATTGATAACAATGCTCCAAGGTTTCCTACCCAAGGACCTAATGTTTAGAAAAATGTGCAAAAAATGCAACCTATATGCACTTTCACTAATACAAATATTTGAAACCCTAGATGCACTTTCACTAATGTAAGATGTAATGCAAGAATGAATGCAACCTAGATCTAGGACCTTAATGAACTCCAATTCAAAAAAATAAATTTCCAAAATATCGAGTTCACCAAAATGAATAATAGGGGAATGGATGCTTTATAACCTAGGTCATAGAACACCACTTTTCTCCAATTATCATTCAAGGATGTCCTAGGATCCTAAATTGGATTGATTATCAACCCAAAGGTGAGTTAATTCTCAATAAGGGAGACCTAGGAAGGATTTTAAGGAGTTCACCACCAAGCAAAGGCTTGGAAAAGACAAATTGATATTTAACTCACAAAACCTAGTAATGCAAGCCAAATAATGAGTGTAAATGACAAAATTACACAACAAGAAGTTAGGATGTATGTACCTAGGAACTTTGGAAATGTGATAAGGATTTTGGAAATGCAAAAATGCTATCAAAATATGCTAGGGAGGACTAAGATGCCCTTAGTTTTGTCTTAGTCCCATTGCTATTTTTTTGAGGAAAATGTAGAATATTTAAATGTCAAAACATAATCCAAAAGAATCTATACAAAATACTGCCTGGAGGACTAAGATGCCCTTGCTGCCAACTTAGTCTTGATTTGAATTTTTGCAACTTCAAAACGTGATCCTGAGGTTCAATGTTCGCACTTCCTTCTTCTCAGATCTCAGGTCTTGAAACCTCTAGATCTGGCCTGTAGATAACTTTCTCTGAAGATGAAAACTTTACAATGCAACTTTGCAACTTTACAACTTTTCTCTTCAAATGATCTTCAACCTAAACCTGCAAACATAAACACATAAAAGAAGAAAAACTTGTTGATTGTTAGTAAATGGGTGTTTTCCTTGGTCAAACCTCTTGTTGGTAATTAAAACTTGGAATGAAATGATATAATGGAAGGAAATGATGAATGAACAAAGTGTTATGTTGCAACTCGCAAAACCCATGTTGTGAAATCTGCAAACTTGTGTGAAGTGGCTAGCTTGAATGTAGATCTTGAATCAAAGGAATGCTTGATAGATCTTGACCTGGGTTGCTTGCTTGAACTAAAATCCTACATCACAAATGTTAGCTCAAAAACACACATGATGCAAGAATATCTTTGACATGATGCTTTAATCTAGATGATGGCTCCAAATGCTTGATGAATTTCTCTTGAATTCTCTTGTGAACTCAATTATGCTATTAGGAATACTTTCACAAAATTCTTAGCTTCTTGGATGATAGAATGAGTAAAAGAACCTTGTATTTATACTTATCCATGCTTAATATCTCAAAATTGCACCATGACAGGCCGGCATATTAATTCATTTTAAAATTAAAGTACAGACTAAATCCTACCAAGATTTGTTATTAAATGCCAAAAATAACTTCGAGGGGGACTAAGACACCGTAGGTGGCATCTTAGTCCCTAGGCTTGAAACTTAGGGCATAAACTCCAAAAATGGGCCTCTTTAAGGCACATTTAAAAAGAGGGTCCCAAGACCTTTGGAGGAAAAATATTCCCTAGGTGGCATCTTAGTCTCAGTCCAAAAATCAAGGACACACAACCAAGATCATTAAATTATCATTTATCCTTTGATGTTTGTTAGGATTAGCCATAAAAAGATATAATTTATTAGGCTTGTTGATGCAAAATAGGACCAATTAAGACATAAATAAAGAATAAATAAAGCAAGGCCGGGCTCAAACAAGTGTGAAAATGCAAGGGTATGCATTTTCCTACACTACAAGAAGCATCAAGAGTCTTCAAGCATTCATTCAAAAGAGCATTCAAGTTTCAAAAGCAAGCAAAGTTGAAGTTTTGGAGCATCATTAAGTGTTTTTGTAGGTCTTAAAGCTCACTTTCATTCAAGATATAACATTGTCAAGGGTTGATCATGATTTTTTATGGTGAATCATTATGGATTCTAGGTTGGGGAGATGCAACTAGCCATCAAGCCAAGAATAATGACTTGTTTCCTAAGTGATTCCATCCTCCATTATCACTCTACTTTCAGCCTAAGGAAGGTAGAAGCATTATTAAGGATCATCTGGGTGATTAGAGGTCTCTCAAAGTGAGTCTTTCATTGTCATATTTCATTCATGCATCTCCTTCACATTAGAATTGTTGCATCATGTTTTAGATTTCCTGGTCTAGACACACTTAAGGCTAGGGTTTATGTTCACATTTATATTCAAGTTCCATTATTTCCATCAAGGTTTAATTACCAAACTAGCAGTTTGACTGAGGCAAACCCCCCATAAGAAAATTGAGTCTATATTCTATTTCAGGGTATTTTCTCATATTCAAATCTGAAACGGTTTGAAGGGAAGGAGGAAATTGACATAGATCGAATCTGAATTCTGAAAAAGCGTAGCAGGAAAAAAATTTTTCCAAAGTGGTGAATGAGTCCCACTACGTTATCAAACCTGCTTGCAGATTTAGATACCGCTTTCCTCAAAACCAATGGTTCTTGTGCAAATCCGTATCTAGAACTGATTTTCCCGTGACAGCAAATGAGTTCCAGTAGGGTTGAAACAATTTTTGTAGCATTTCTAAGTCCAGATCCAAGTCTCTTTAGATTTCTGGCGGTTAGCATTCTTTCCGTGAGTTTCTATTTGTTTCATTTACATTTAGCCATTTAGTTATGCGTTTACTGAACTAGGTTTTGCATCTTACATTTCAATTTGCATTGCATTAGTCTTTCCAAGTTCTTACTTGGTGGTGAACCCCTCATTAGTTTATATTTATCCCTTAGGATAGGCCTCTTGTAAGATCTCTTTCTCCTTTGCATTGAGATCTCAAGGGTTTGTTGTTGAATGAGAGAGAGTGAAGATTGTCATTCTAGGTCCTAAACCCTAGAAAAGCATACAATTTTCCACCTTTCATTTTGGTGAACCTGACATGATGTGACCACCAGATCCTAAGGGATCTAGCAATCACAAACCTCACTAGAATTTAATATATTGATTACATGTACACAAAACTTTGATATATATAGACATAAAATTAAAACATAAAGCATAAGCATAATGCATGATAGTAAATAAAATATCATCACCTAGCTCTCTAGCAGGTTGTGTAAAGACAACCTCATTGTGTGCAAGGAGCATGGAGGACATGCTAGCCTCTCTATGGTTGTGGGTGTTGGTGCCTATTGTAGTTTTTTATCATGATCTAGTAACATGAATGGGAGATGACTATCCCCACTTATGGCCCACTGGATCCTCATATGTTGGCTTGTCACCCTCACTCATTGATTGATTCTCCTCCTCATACTCCTCCTCATCCTCCTCCTCATGGACATCATAGTTAGGATCTGTAGCCTTGTCATACTCCTCATCTATCACATTTGTGAATATGTCTGCAACCTTGTAGCATGTCTCCTCAACCTTGTCCTCCTCTCCTTGATCTGGGAGTGGCCCTACATCACCTATTGGCTCATCCATCAGGAATATGGGAGTTGGTCATGATAATACCCACCACTCCTCATAGGAATTTGTGGTACCGATGTCATTAACATCAAAGACTAGAGGCATATCATGATCCAAGTACTCAAATTCACTATAGACAACATCCTTGGCAGTGAACCATCTAGAATCACCAGGTCTCAGGGCACTCTGTATTGATCTCCTGAAAAAGAGTCATGCCCTGGGTGCTATCTAAACCTATCTAGACTGTCACATGGCACAATCATAGTAGAAAGGTTGTACTATGTAATTGTGTCTACCTATTAAGAACCTATCCATTTTCAACCTCCTCATCTGACGAGTCTCTTCTGGCCATTATAGAACAAGCTAGTAAGGTATCCATAGGATCTCATCCTCATCTAGTTGGTCAAATTAGAATCTCCAAAAATGTAAGTCACCATACTACCATAGTCACTGCAATGGATAGCTAAAGGCTTGAGGATACCCTAGGGTTGTTGTGCATGGAAACCTTGTTGGTTTGGTACATGCGATATGATTTAGGCACCACACCTGCAACAACATACAATGTACCATACTATTGATCTCCTAAAATAAAAACTGTCCAAGATCATAATATAGATGAGCTAGGATGCTACGCCCCAAGGCGTACATAGTCCTATCCTTGACCATCCCTCAAATCATGTGTACTATTCCTCCCTCTAAGTGTACTCCCTGGCCATCAAGGATGAGTACTAGTGCAACTTTGAACATCATAATCCACACAACTAGTGGATCCTGCGAGTATAGTAGCATTGCTAGATCGATTTGTGGCCTCACCATACCATCATGCACTAGACCTCCAAGGTAGTACTACATATCATATTTCATCACCCGAAATGACCACTTTGCTAGAAAACGTACCCTCTCGCCCTGGATTGGAACTCAGAGTATGCGATGTACATCCTCTAGCGTAATGGTCATCTCACCGGTAGGAAGATGAAACCTGCATCTATCTTTGTTCCATCATTATGCTAATGCCATCAACATAGGATTGTGGTACCTCAAGGGGGCATGAGGTACACCTAGTATAATTCCATGGTCTACAAGATCTCTGTATCCTCTACTGAAAGAGTGGGGGCTAGGTATCGAAAGTCATTGATCTGTCTACCACCTAGATGCTGCCATGAGCGAGTAGGAATCTAACAAAAAAGTAAAAATATGTCCTATAAACATTCTAAAATCTTCAATCTTTACATCAACAATCAATTTTTTTTACTAATGTTGTTCTAGTGTACTTTTCTAGATGTCCTAGAAAATTTAGATCCCTTTTGAGATACTTTGCAAAGAAACGAGACACTTCGTGAAAAAGTGGGACACTTCACGAACAAAAGGGACACTTTGTGAAAAAAGAGGACACTTTGCAAAAAAAGGGACACTTTGTGAACTTTTCTTCCAAGGCCATAAATTAACCCAAAAATGCATATAAATCATAAAATAAATGCATAAGGACAAAGGTAAGGCAGAAAAATTGACTCACCTGATGCTAATGCTCATCATGGGCCACCTAATCTCGTAGGATGTCCATTCTGGCAGGCATGTAGTCTCATTGGCTTGAAATCTTCAATTACTCTTCGCCACAATCAAGTTACAAGAAGGTAAATGACAAAATAGTTAGAATTTACTTCACTTTTTACTCTTATATAAGCTAAAATTAGTGTTAAAAAGTTCCTTTTATTCAAATCAACATAACAGGAGCTAGAGAGCTCACTTTTCAATGCCCTTTGTTGCATTGGAATCGTGATTCTACTCGTGTTCCCATCAAATTTATATCATCATGTGGTATGGTACTTGGAAATACTCTATGATATAACATACCTTATTTGATGTGGTTATACTATTACCTTGATTCCACCTCTGTAAAGCAAGTGAAATCAAGGGGGGGCATGCATCTACCCTTGAATTTGATTTCTAGAAGAAGTTAGATAAGAGGATTTTTGAGCAAATAAGGAATTCATGTCACAAGATGTGATTCCTAACATTGTGGTTTTGTAGATAGCTATAGTGGGGGCTTCATTCTCTCGTACTATAATTAAAATTATATGTGTGTCCTTTTATGAAATAATGAGTATTTTTGGAGTCCTTTAGCTTGTATATGCACTTAAAGTCAAATGGGAGGTAAAGTGGGGGCTAAATGTAGTGTAGAAAATTGTATGCTCTTGAAAGAGAGGCAATTTCACACTTAATTTGGACCTATTTTTGAACCCTTGCATTAATTACCCTTTTAATCCATCATTAATAGGCCCCTAAGACCCATTATTTCAAATCTCAAGGCTTATTTCAACTTAAAACCCAACAAAATCATCTAAAACATTAAAAATCCTAAAAATCCACCTCAAAAATCTAAGGTGGGACTCATTCACCACCTTGGACAAATGAGCCCCCTAGGTGGGACCCATTCACCACCTTGGGTGAATGAGTCCCATTTGGTACTCTTTTCAAATTTGAGGGGGAAAATCACCTTTTTAATTCAATTTCTTGGTTGTTGTCAACCTTAGATATTTGAATAATGGTAAATTAGGTGTTAATGCCTATATAAGCAAGTTTCTAAGTCATTTTTATCATCTAAGCAAGCATATTCAAGAGAAATTTCAAGAGAGAAGCATCAAGAATATTTAAGCATTCATTCACAAGAGAATTCAAGTTTCAAAAGCAAGTAAAGTTGAAATTTTGGAGCAGCATTAAAGTGTTTTTACAGGTCTTCAAGCTCACTTTCATTCAAGATCTAGCATTGTCAAGGGTTGATCATGGTTTTCTATGGTGAATCATGATGTATTCTAGGATGGGGAGATGCAACTAGCCATTAAGCCAAGCCTAATGACTTGTTTCCTATGTGATTTTATCCTCCATTGTCACTCTACTTTCAACCTAAGGGAGGTATTGTTGTGCACTTTCTGCACACACTCCCCACCTGAGGTAGGGACCCCCTTTTGCTTGTTTCCATTCCCTAGTTTTGCTTTAGGTTTGACCTTTTGCCCTTAAGGGACAAGTTCCTCTAAATTTTTGCATTTGCTTCACTTGATTGAACTAAGGATTTATCCACACTTGAGTTTCCTTCATTTGCAATGTTTTGGTCTCAAAGTATTCCTAGGACCTAGAGCTTTTATCAAAATTCCACTTTGGGATGAAATTGATTAAGTTAGGAAGGGTCTTGGAGATTTCTCCTCATGGTGGAATTTCTGAAGGGATTGACCTTCAGAGATTCCACCTGCAAATGGATTTTTTGAGGTATGCATCTTTGTGGGGAATCCAAGGTGCTCTAGATTTTTTGAAGTTCAGTTCTTTCAAAGAATCCAACCCTTGCTAGATTTTCTAAAATCTGTTTGCCCTTTACATTTTCAAGGTCTAAAGAGATCATATCACTTCATTTATGATGAGTCAATCACAGTACTTGGGGTTTATTTATGATCATTTTGGGAGTCTTTTAGGTCTTTTTTTCACTTTCATTCCTCATTTGTGCATTGTACTTTGAGTTAGGCAACCTCCATTCTCCCTTTGCTGTTGGTATTGGAAATTTGAGCAGTGGCGTTTGGGGATTTGATTGAGTTTTTAGGTGATTTTCGCTTGTTGGCTCTGATTTTTCCTCATTTAAAGGTATGAGAATTGCAATTATTTGTGATTCCTATTTGATTTCATAGGGTTGTAATCATTCAAGTGATTGATGTGTTCATAGTCTATCTTTTGTCATCACTTTGATCTTGAATATACCACTTCTGCTTTAGTTTGTTTGCTTGCTTGAATCCTGGTGGCTGTGATGGATTGGCTTGTGGTTTCCTTTGAACATTTTGTGCATTCATTTGGATTTTCTTGAGCTAGGGCACTGAGAGTTTAGGGTTTTCGAGGTCACTAGGGCATGACAATTTTATCAAGATAGGGTTTGAACTAGGAATCTTCAAGTTGCTTGAGTCTATAGTTGAGATGGTTTTGAGGTCGATTTGATGAAGCCGTTACAAACCTTAATTATATTTGTGTGTCTTAATTTTGGTTTTACTGGTTTGATGATTGAGGTGGCACATTGTGATGGGGTGAGGTGGAATACTTTTGCAAGCTTGTGCCTAGATTCTTGCCTTGGGTTACTTTGATATCTTTGGTCGCAATTATGTTTCAAATGATTAATCTAGTGTGCACAATGCTAAAAACTAGCTTTATTTGTTTTCCCTAGTACGATTTCTTAGGGATTTAATAACTTAGTTTGCATGATGAGTTTAGTAGAAGAAATCACTTGGAATTATGTGTTTGTGCTTGAATCCCAACTTGTGAAGGTACTTTGAGACTTGGGTTTTCAAAAAATGAAGAAATGAGGTCTTAATTGCGAGCTTCAAAAAATTCATCCCTAGGAAGATTCTTCGAAGGCAAGTCCCTTCAGAAAATCCACACCTCTATGGATTCCTCGAGTCCTATCCTCCAAAATTTTGAGAGGTGCTTGGTTTGTGTCGGTGCATCAAAAATACTTTAAGTGTAGCTTAGGAGTGGTTTCAAGGTGTAAATTGAATGTCTTAAGCCAGATCTTAGCTAGTTGGCATCCTTCAAAAATTTCATTAGGTTATGGACTCCTTGAGTGTCTTGACATTCAAAAAATCTATCTCTCCATGGATTCTTCAAAATCCTTTAAAGTCTTAAAAACCTGAACTCTTGATTAAGGAGCACACATGCACAAATCTAACTTGACCCTTCAAGTAAGACAATTGTACAAAGTTGGCAATGAAATAGTGACTTAGGTTTGGGGTTAAACTGATAACTTTTGGAAATCCTTCTAGCTCCACATTCCCTGAACGTCTAGGAATTTGAAGAATCTTCCCCCCTCTTAATTATCTGAAATCCTTCGAGCCCCTGAAATTCTAAAATTTGTTAGATAGGGATGAATTATTCAACTTAATATTTGCATGGTAATGGAAATTCTTGCATTGTGATTATGATTGAATTTTTACTCAAACTTGTGCTAAATTAGTCCCTTTTCAAAGAATTTTTTTTCCCGTGGATTCCTCGAGTGTCTAAACCTTTGGAGAATCCATCTAGGGGCGAATTCCTTGAAATCCCTTTATGACCAAAATCCTCGAACATGTGAAAATCTCAAAATATTATAATTCTTAATTTTATGATGGCATTCTATAATGCTCTGAATACTGATTACATGATGTTCATGCATTCTCATGATAGTTTTGGTAACATGATTTGATGAAATATAATTGTGCTTAATGCCTTAGTGATTGTTTTTTGTTTCTAACAGATGTAAGGTGAAGTTAGTCTAGCAAAGGGGTCCAAAGAAAAATCATCAGATGCTGGTCCTAAGGAACCCAAAACTAGAGTGAAAAAGATGAAATATGACTTCAAGGGAGTCTGGTCAGAGACTAAAATCATTTCTACATGGAGTAATATTGGTGACACAAACATGGGGCATATAGACTATGATGACTTCAAATAGAGGATGTTTGGGGATGCACCACCTGAGCTGGCCCAAATGATCACTAATATAGGATTGGCCCAAGCAGCGGTATTTCCTCCCAACTTCTTGTATCCAAAGCTATTTTTAGAGTGTGTAAACCATTATGATTTGGACATAAGAGTTATTGTTGGACATAAAGGTAGGATCATGGCTAATTTGATAGAAGAGTCCATAGCAGAGACCTTCAACATTGGGTCACATCATAATCTAGTGAAGATTAATATCAAGGAGGATGAGGATTTCTATGCAAAGGACCCTAACAAGGCCTTGTTAATTATGAACAACAATTGGATTACCAAACCCAAATCACACTACTCAAAATTTCCCAAACAACTATACAAAGCTGATTTCAAAATAGAATATAATGATATGATAACTCTTCTGGGTAGAGTAATGGGGCTAGAGGATTCCTTTATATTTAGGAACTGGATGTTGTACATCATTTCTCAAATTTTGAAAGGGACACATTACCATTGGGTAGGAATAATAAGTGATAATCTATATGGACAATTAACAAGTGTGCAAGATACCAAGAAGGTCACCATGACATCTTATTTGGTGTATATGCTTGCTAGGAAGAATAAGTACAAGGGCTTGAGTTCCAGAGGATCCCTCGGTTAGGAAAAAATTTGTGATGTTTTCCCTCAGCTTCAATTCAAAACAACCAATTATAGGAGGGTTAATGATGCTTTCTTTATGTATATTACAAGGCTATTACAAGATGCATTACATGTAAGAATCTCAGTTGAAGCCATGGAGTTAATAAGGAAATATGGCCAATGGTTCATCCAATTTTAGAAGTTTTCTTATATCTAGATACAAGTATCACTAGCATTACTATTGAGGCTACTAAGATATCCAACAAGCAAGCTCATTTTGTTGGAAGTGGCAAGGAAAATGGTTGCCTTTGATGTAGTAATAAAGGATATTCATAAAATAGCACTTGGATATAAATTCCCATTTAGAATTGAAGTTTTGAAGGTTTGTCCCTCAATTCAGAGTGCTCAATACGCTGAGAAGGAAATGATACATTACAATTTGTACTCACACACAAACAAGGACAACTTTTACCCTTATGGTTTTTCTAAGAGGCAAGAAAATAGAGAATATAGGCATAAGATCCACATAGGATACTATTGGACCAATTGTAGGGATGAATTTGAAGTAATCAAAAGAAGGTGCTCAAGGTTATCCTTAAAAATGATTAGAATGCACAGAATTGCTCAAGTTCTGGACTAGGTGGATGATGATGGGGAATTCTTGCAACATCATGATTATGGGAAATACAAGGATAGGCCACTACCTTTAGTCAATTGGTGTAAGGAAGAGGTAGTAGACCTTAATATAATTAATGCCCCTATTTTGAGATACTCTAAGTTGTGGGTGAAACACAAGATTTTGGAGCTAGAAGTGGATGGAGCAAAGTTCACATATGACCTAATGTGTGATCTTGAATCCCACTTAAAGGAGGAAATAAAAATAACAAAGAATAATATAGTAGAGCTTCCCTTGAAAGAGGAAGGGGAAAAGTCACAATTTTTCATTAGAAGAAAAACAAGAAGCTAGGTCAAAAGTAAAGAAAAGAGGCAGCCAGTGGCCAAGACAAGAAATCCCTCAAAGGAGATTACTGAAGAAGTGGCTGAGAGAGCCCCACCCTCTAAGAAGAGAAATGTAATGACTGAGGGACATAAATTAGCAGAGGCCAAAAGGGCCAAAGTGACTGAAGAAGAGGCTACTCAGCCTAAGGTGGTTGATGTTGAAAGCTCTAGAGAGAAACAACAAGTCTATGTAAGGAGAAATTCTCCTAAAAACAAGATAACTCTAGCAAAGAATGTGGATAAAGAGAAGGTGACCACTAAAGAGGCACCTATTGATGATCTTCTAGGAAATATGGAGAAGGAAGCTATAGGGGATAATTATCCCATTCCATCTCCAATTCACAATGTACTGGAAGGCAATGTTTCTAGTGCCCCTAATCAATCACAAGAAGGATAAGGAAATCTTCCCAATAATACAGGAGAAGAGATATTAGATGAAGAGGTTCCTACACCAAAAGGTGGACAACTAGGTGATTTTAAAAACAATTGGAAGAGTAGGAAGTACAAAATAAGGAAGGAACCTTTGAGGTTACAGTAGAAATGCCATCTCAACATTCACAAAAGGAACACATTGATTAGCCACATATTGATGTTGAAGATGATGATATATCTTGACGGAGCTACCCAAAAAAATGTAATTTCTAAGGATCCCATGGTTTTAGCCTACACATCAAACCTTTATTCCCATGGTCTAGATAGGGGTTTTCCTTTGAAAGCCCTCTATTTTTCTAAAGTCACGTTGACTTGCCTTGCTAGTTTCCATTTCCTTAAGTCATTAATTGAGCCATCATGTGCATTCGGCCACTGACCCCTTTGCTTTAGAGTGTCGGTCACCCAATTGGTTGTCAACTTTTATTTTTTTCTAAAGTGGGGTTTTAAATTTTCCCAAATGGCTTAAGTCATGCATCCATGAGGGTCAAATCATCGTTAGCCTAACAATGGCCCCTTATTTAATGCTAACTTTGTTGTGTATGCAATTTTAGTGATTTGAGACCATGGGAAATGATCCTGGCCGTACCCCACCACCTTGTAGATGATAAATTTTGGCCGGTTATGCAGTGTGAGGATGGCAAGAGGAAGAAGTGTGTCCTCATATAGATGTGGGGCCCATTCTCCACTTTTTGGCACATTGCCCATGGTTTGGAACCTACGAAAAAGATTAAATGTTGGGAATTAATCTTTGTCATTCCCCACTAGCTCACAAAGAAAAGGTGAATGCTCATTAAAGGCTACGAGAGCAGCGAGATCCCAACACGTGGATTGATCCACCAAGTTCGTGAGATAGATGAAGCTTGTTGACGGATGAGTTTCCATCTGAGGTGGATCAATACCATTGGCTGAGACAAATGAACAAAGCACTGTTGGAAGTCAAACCTGGTCAACCCAATATAAGATGGTTGATTTACCATCTCATCAAGGGATCAATGGTTGACATTCAAAATTGATAAACAGGCACGTGATAGTCATTTAATTCTACAACTAGCGAGCATTAATGGTCTACTCTTTGCAAGTGTGGCCAAATTGATCTTTGTGTGTGTGGAGACTTAATGACCGGTAATCATGAAGTATGATATGTAGATCTCCATGCACTTGGGAATCAAACAGTGATAATACACATGCCAATGAATTGCCCAATCTGCATGTGTGTTTTCATTGAGCATTGATGATTGCTATCATCACATTTTCTGATAAATACAGGTTGAGAGCTACTATTTTTACCATTGCAATTAGTAGTCAAGACTTTTGAGTGTTTGTAGGAAATCCAAGATTACAAGTGCAAATTCTTCAAGTTGTAGGATGCATAATTCAGGCACTTCGTTTGTTCCAGTGCAGAGGTATACTCGACTTAATTTGTAGAGGTCTTGTGTTGAAGACCTAAAGCATACACAAGGAACTCATAAAGAAATCCATGGTGAGGATTTTGCACCCATTGTTATCAGATGTTGTCACTGTTTGAAGGGATGAACCGCAAGCTTAGAGGAAATGGGAACTAAAGAAACAAAATCTATTGGTTCTTCTAGAAAAATTCATAGGAAAATAAGATATGGTCGTAGTTCTTTCGAGCCACAGAACTTTCCTATTGATTTCATGGATAGATCGTCTAAAATTGAAACCAAGACCCTGGGTCAAGTTCCATCCCCTGGAGTTGAGGTATTGTCCATCCCACCTTTAGCTGTCAAGATTTTGAGTGGGCGAGATGGTGTTGTGTTGAAACAAGACAAGGACGAAGAAGGAATTGAGGTTTCTTCTCCATCTCTCACAAAAATGTGAAGTGGGCGCATGTATCGTGGATCGTGTGCTGGTGGTAATAAGTCTCCGGGTTGCTAAAAAAGTGGTTTGTGGAATGAAATTTTGTGTTGTTTCATAATTTATGTGGTGGTTTCTTTTTATCTACGTATGTGGTTTGTATTTTTGAGGTGTTGGATGCTAACTGTGCACTCTCATGGAAATATAAACATTGGAATTTTTGCTTACCTAGTGGCTGAGGGAAATTTCGGTGACACTTTACTTTTCCCTCTTTGGTGGCTATTTTAGTTGTGGTTTCCCCATTTCAATGTGTTATGACAAAATCAGCATGAGGGGAATTTGGAAATGTAGATGAAATTTGAAGTGAAATGATTTTTTTTAATGTGGTATGCATTTTGAGTTGGAAGTTTATCTCCCTTATTCTATAAAAGGGAATTCAGGGCTCGTTTTGTACTAATCTTTTGAGTCTTTAGGTTCAATATATGAAAGGGTAGAAATTAGAAGAATACCAGTAAATAGAATGGTCGAATTGTCTTGATCTTTGAATTGTGCATATGTAAATCTTAAATAGTTTTATAGAAATTATTGATATCAAAGAAAATTTCATTCATAGTTCATATACTCGTCTCTGTAATTCATCTTGCAAATTTTGAATACAATATCCAACATGTTATGTCCATCTTCAAATGCTTCATTTGAATGCATGCCTTTATTTCTGCTTTGGTTCAAAGAATTGATTAAATGCTTAAATGAGGTCATGAATTTGTGAGGATTTATAGAGGATTTGGTAAGAAGTGATGTGTTATGCACAATGAGTTTTCATAATGCAAGATCTTATGAAAATAGTCCAATATTATCATATTTAAATAATTTCCATATAACCGGTTGTAAGATACATGACTCCATTGCCCAATGGATGAAGACACTAGTCTATTTATCATGGTATTTTTCATTTGAATGATAATAATATATCAAACTGTGGACTCAGGGCTAGAATAAAAATCTCTTAAAAGTTACTTACTATGAGACATGTGCATGAGATATTTCCTTTGTTCCTTGTAAATTGATAGTTGTTTGATTGAAGATTAGCCATCCTTTGAGTGAGTTATTCTATTTACCCCTCATAGGAACCAATATGTGATTTTCTATGTCATTCATTGAGATAGTCAAATGAAATGTTAGACGGAACACCCTCCTAGGTCCCATAGAGCCTAAAGTGTAGAAGATTTCAGTCTTCGACTGCATCTTGTCAATTGGCCATTCATTTTAAGGGTCTTGAACATGGGAGTTGGCTACTCTTTAGAGATTCCTTAGGTGCATTGGGAAAAACATCAACAAAATGGTGACTCTACTAGGGATATTCTCATTCTCCAAATGTAGATAAAATGCAGAGTCAAAGCATGAAGTGAATCTAAATGTCTTGTTTAGATATTGACAAATTCTTGAACCTAGTAGATAATTTGATTACAAAAAATATTGAAGGATCTGAACATGACTCTGTTGTGGAAGATAGCCCAGAACATCTTCTATTTGTAAAGAAACTTCATCTCATTTGAAGTTCAGTCCTTTGAAAGGAGGTGTCGACTCTGACTCAAAGAACCTAATAAAGCATACATCAATTGATCGGGTCTACAGTTTTAAAGACAAAGGATAGTCACCCTCTACAAATTACCAGGTACTTTCATAGAATTTGAAGAAATTAGAGCATATTATGGGTAAATCAAGATAAATTTCCCATTCTCAAGATGTAAATGGTTCCCTAATAGGTGAATTAGCACTAGATGAGGGAATATTAGTAGTAATTTAGCATGCCTTTGTGTACAAGTTGAAATTGTCGTATTATGATAAAAGGAGCATGTCAAATCATTAGATCTTAGGAAAATTTTGTGGGGAATATACATGGTAAAGGCCTAGGATCATATTTTTTAAAGGAATTGAGGTAATATTATATAATTGCATACTATATTCTAAATTCCTTTTCAAGAATTAAGGGCGAGTTTTTCATTTATGCCACATAGTGTAAATATGGAGAAAGGTATACAAGGTGAATAGTCATTGTCCCACCAAGGCAATTTTAGTACTGATCGATATAGGGCTATCAACTTCAACAATATTTGTGGTTATCCAAATATGGTACCACCCAAGGTCATGGAAAAAATACCAAGATTCAGTGGTGAAAAGTTTGAATCAGCAAGTAAGCATGTGGAAGGATTTGTTGATGTGATGGGTGATTACGAGATAGATTATAAATATGTGGTTATGAAGCTTTTTGTTCAATCCTTCAAAGGAGATGCAAGAGATTGGTTCTCTTTTTTTCCAATTTCCTCTGTACATTGTTGGAGTGAATTCAAGGAAGTCTTCATGGAACAGTTTGGTGAAAGGATAAATCGAAGTGTTGCAAGGAAGAATTTCATGGAGATTTCCAGGGATAAGGAAGAATTAATCCCTACTTTCAACCTTAGATTTGGAAAGGCCATAAGGGAAATCCCTAAACACATGATGCCAAATGATGCAGAATGTTTGGTTGTGTATCTTGATGCATTTGATAGTAAGATGAGATTATTGTTAAGGGATAAGGAGCCTACCACCTTACAACAAGCCTACCAAGAGGCTACGAACATTGAGAACAATTTGAAATACTCAATCATGAGAGGACATGTGATTGATAGCATGGATAACTCTAGTAGAATGCATATTATTGAGCCAAACCAACCAGAAAGTAAAAGTATTTTTCAAGAAAAGAAGCCCATGGATGTTACATATGCATTACTCCCATGAGATGTAGAACAGGAGCAAGCATCAACCACATACCAACTAGGATCGGAAAGGGATAACTTGATTTTCTTTGTCAGAAAGCTGTATGAGATGAAAAGACATGTAAATGAGTCACCATATGACTTGTTTTCCAAATTCTTAGATGTTTTGGTGGAGATACCCAAGAGTGTTATACCTAATTATTTAATGTGCATTGATTTGTTTTGTGAAGCTTACAAATCTAGATTAAGCAAATGGCCTGAGAACCTGAAGCCTCATAGCCTTGATCAAGTAGTGGATTTGATAAACATTGCAGAAGACATTGAGCATAGTTATATGTTGCTAGTTGTTTCCCAGAATGGGGGAAATAATTTCCATAGTGAGGAGGATCAAATGCCCAAACTAAAAAATCAAGAAGTATTAGAGTCTGAACAACTGACTATTGAATGTTGTCATTTTACAAGCAACATAGAAGCATATTCAAATGGTAGTGATGAGGACAAAGATATAGAGTGTGAGGACAAGGAAATAATACCTAATTATCTTCCTTGGGATGTCATAGGCTGTGAACAAAAACAAGAGGTATATAGTGAAGCTTCACACATTGATGTAGCTAGGAATAATGATGCACCAACCAGTGATAGGAATGCACTTGGTCTCAATTATATGGCACAAATGAGGAATCAAAGGGAGGAGATTGAGCTTGGTCAATTTTCCATTGAATATGATTCTTCTTATGAAATGGATATGGAGTCTCTTGCTTCTAGTAGGGGGTATATTAATAGCCTTGAAAGGGTGTGTTTCCTAGGTAGTGAGAAACTCTCTTCATGTGAATAATTCTTTGAATGTGGATCAATTGTTATGAATGTAAATGATGAAGAGGATATTGAAAATGTTTCTCTCAGTTCCTCAAGTGATTACATTGATTTTGAATGCACTGACGATCAAGATGATTGGGATCCTAACACTGAGGGAGATGAGGAATGTGTAACTATCATGAAGGTATGGAAAAATCCTTTATTTGATGAAACTACATTGGACAGTGAAGACATAAATGATGATTCCTATTGGTGTAGAAGCAATCCTCCTTTTGAAGAAAATCTTGATGAGTACTTAGCTAGTACTACTAGCGAATGTGTTATGGATGGTACAAACAAGAATCAAGGTGATACTAAGGTTGGTGGCTTTGTATTTGAAGATGTCACCATTGACTTAATAGTTTCCCAACTGAATGGAGGATGTGGTGACACAGACACTATTGAATTAGTTTTCCAACATGTGATTGGGAAAATCGTACCTAATAAGCATCAAGAGAATGAGTCAAACTTGCTAACATCTAAATGTGATAATAGCTCACATGATGAAGGAGTTTAGGATGATGGAAACTTTGAATGTGGTATTTCTATCAAAAGGGATGTAGATGATTATGCTAATTTTCCTATGATAACTAGATATGTGCTTGAAAAGATGGTTGAAGTGCTAGCTACTCATGTTCCACATGATGATATTTTCCTTAACATAAGAGGAAGCCCACTCTTGGGTGACTGAAGGGAAAATCAAGATGAATGCATTGATGCTTAGGCAACACCATTTTATATTGAGGAGAAGGAATTTTTTGATGATTTTGTAGAATATGTTAATATTGTAGGATTATTTGATCCATGTGAGGAGAAATTCAAAGGTGTGGATAACTAGGTGAATGATGTCAGTCAATATGAAGTTGCATTGGATTTTTTTTTAGATGCACCTTACCTTATGAATCTTATTATGGAACTTCTTTCATCCCATGAAGACAACACTTGTGACAAGGAGATTGAAGGTATGCCTGATCCTATGTTTCTCTTACCTAATCTTGTAAAAGACTATCCATGTATGAGCCAAAGTGCCTATGAGGTTTTCAAATTTGACGAACAAATGGGATGTGATCCTACACTTCATGATAGTGTGGAATATGAGGGTTTTACCTTCTCTATTTAAATTTTGATGAACCTACGGTGGAGAGAGATGATGAATGGGGTAACGTTACATCAAATTGAATGGATAATATTAGTTGTCATGATGTCGATGGCCAAAAAATGCACAATGTTATATGGACCCATTGCCAACAAAGCAAGCCAAAGTGTTTGACAGAGCAAGGAATGTCCCTAAATTTTGGGGGCCATAGGCCTCCACTTTGAAGAGTGAAGCCAATTGTGTGGAAAAGCTTCTCATGGAAATAAATTGCATGTATATTCTATGAATAGTGTACATAGGTTGGTCTAGTGTGTTTGCTTGCCTTGTTTGGACAAGATACTGGGTTTTGGTCTTCTACCCTGGTCTGCTTCAACCTGAGATCTAGATTCTCGCTATGTCCACTCAGGGGTATAAGTCCCTGAGCATGATCCATTGATGGAGCTATACAAAAATTTGTAATTTTTGAGCAACCCATGGCTTTAGTTTGCACATCAAACCCTTATTCCCATGGTCTAGATAGGGTTTTTCCTTTGAAATCCCTTTATTTTTCTAAAGTCATGTTGACTTTCCCTATCGGTTTCCAGTTCATTAAGTCATTACTTGATCCATCATGTGTGTTCAGCCACTGACCCCTTTGCTTTAGAGTGTCGATCACCCAATTGGTTGTTGACTTTAATTGTTTTCTAAAGTCAAGTTTTAAATTTTCCTAAATGGCTTAAGTCATGTATCCATGAGGGTCAAATCATTGTCGGCCTAACAATGGCCCCTTATTTAATGCTAGCTTTTTCATGTATGTAGGTTTAGCAATTCAAGATTGTGGGAAATGATCTTGGTTGTACCCTTCCAACTCGCAGATGATAAATGCCAGTCGATTATGCAGTGCAAGGATGATGAGATGAAGATGCATGTCCTCACATGAGTGTGGGGCCCATTCTCCATTATCTGGTTCACTATTTGTGGTTCAAAACCAATGGAAAAGATTAAATGTTGGGAATCAATTTCTGTCATTCCCCACCAACTCACAAGGAAAATGTGAATGCTCATTAATGGATGTGAGAGAAGCAAGATCTTGACACGTGGATTAATCCACCAAGTTCATGAGATAGATGAATCTTGTTGACAAATGAGTTGCATCTGAGGTGGATCAATACCATTGACCAAGAAAAATGAACAAAGAACTGTTTGAAGTCAGATCTAGTCAGCCTAGTATAAGCCGTTTGATCTACCATCTCATTAAGGGATCAATGACTGATATTCAAAGTTCATAAATAGGCATGTGATAGCTATTTAATTCTGCAACTAGCAAGAATTAGTGGTTTTCTCTTTGCAAGTGTGATCAAATTAATCTCCATGCGTGTGGGGACTTAATGGCTAGTAATCATGAAGTATGATATGCAGATTTCCATGCACTTAGGAATTAAACAGCGATAATATGCATGCCAATGAATTGCCCAGTTTGCACATTTGTTTTCATTGAGCATTGATGATTTCTATCATCACATTGTTCGATAAATATAGGTTGAGAGCTACTATTTTTTCCATCATAATTAGCAGTCAATACTTTTGAGCGTGTGCAGGAAAGCCAAGATTACAAGTGCAAATTCTTGAAGTTGTAGGATGCATAAGTTTGGTGCTTCGTTTGTTCCAGTGTGGAGGTCTCCTCGAATTAATTTGTAGAGGTCTCATACTGAAGACCCAAAGCATACAAAGGGAACTCATAAAGAAATCCATGGTGAGGAGTCTATACCCATTGCTAATAGATGTAGTCATCGTTTGAAGGGCCAAGCCATAATCTCAGAGGCAATGGGAACTAAAGAAAAATAATTTTTTGGGACTTTTAACAGAATTCAAAGGAAAATTCGATATGGTCATGGTTATTTCAGATGACAAAACTCTCCTATTGATGTCACAAATAGCTCATCTAAAACTGAAATCAAGACAAACTCTAGCTAACACCAGTATCTTGAGAGCTTGGGTTGAGTTCCATCCCTTGGAGCCGAGGTACTATCAGTCCTGCCTTTACTTGTCAAGATTTCGAGTGGGCGAGATGGTGCTGTGCTGAAACAAGATAAGGACGAGGAAGGAGTTAAGATTTTTTCTCCATCTCTCATGACGACGCGAAGTGGGTGGGTGTATCATGGATCATGTGCTGGAGGTAATAAGTCTTCAGGTTGTTGAAAAGGTGGTGTGTAGAATGAAATTTTTTGTGGCATTCGATAATTTATGTGGTGATTTCTTTTTCTTTGCATATGTGGCTAGTATTTTTGAGGTGTTGGATGCTGACTATGCGCTCTCATGACAATATGAACGTCAGACTTTTCACTTACCTAGTGGTCGAGGGAAATTTTGGCGACACTTTACTTTTCCCTCTTTGGTGGCTGTTGCAGTTGTGGTTTCCCCATTTCAATGTGTTATGACAAAATCATCATGAGGGGAATTTGGAAATATAGATGAAATTTGAAGTGAAATGAAATTTTGTAATGTGGTATGCATTTCGAGTTGGAAGTTTTTGTCCCTTATTCTATAAAAGGGAATTCAGGGCTCGTTTTGTAGGGGTTCTAATCTTTTGATTTTTTAGGTTCAATATATGAAAGGGTAGCAATTAGAAGAATACCAGTAAATGGAATGGTCGAATTGTCTTGGTCTTTGAATTGTGCATATGTAAATCTTAAATAGTTTTATAGAAATTATTGATATCAAAGAAAATTTCATTCATAGTTCATATACTTGTCTTTGTAATTCATCTTGCAAATTTTGAATACAATATCCAACATGTTATGTCCATCTTCAAATGCTTCATTTTGTCTTTATTTCTGCTTTGGTTCAAAGAATCGATTAAATGCTTAAATGAGGTTATGAATTTGTGAGGATTTATAGAGGATTTGGTAAGAAGTGATGTGTTATGCACAATGAGTTTTCATAATGCAAGATCTTATGAAAATAGTCTAGAGTTATCAAATTTAAAGAATTTCTATATAAATGGTTGTAAGATGCATGATTCCATTTCCCAATGGATGAAGACATTAGTCTATTTATCATGGCATTTTTCATTTGAATGATAATAATATATCAGACCGTGGAATTAGGGCTAGAATAAAAATATCTTAAAATTTACTTACTAGGAGACATGTGCGTGAGATATTTCCTTTGTTCTTGGTAAATTGATAGTTATTTTCTTGAAGATTAGCCAACCCTTGAGTGAATTATGATATTTACCCCTCATGGGAACTAATATGTGATTTTCTATGTCATTTGTTGAGATAGTCAAATGAAATGTTAGACGAAACACCCTCCTAGGTCCCAAAGAGCCTAAAGTGTAGAATATTTTAGTCTTCAACTGAGTCTTGTCAGTTGGTGATTCATTTTAAGGGTTTCTAACATGGGATTTGGCTACACTTTAGAGATTCCTTAGGTGCACTAGGAAGAAAACCAACAAGTTTGATGGTGGTGAACTTGATAAAGATGGTGACAAGCTTGATGAAGATGAAGATAGGATTGATAAAGATAAATAACAACAAAATCAAGAAAAGGGAGAGGAGAATGTAGAAGTTGTTGAGGAAATTCCTCCCCATGATCAATCAAAGCAGGACACTTCTCAGAAGAATGTAGAGATTGAGCAACCAACTACTCCTAAATGGTTAGAATAGATATTGAAGCAAAAGGCGATAATTGTGGAGGATGAGACTCCAAACTGGGACAAGTTCCTAGAAGGTTGGGGACCACCCAAGGAGAGGAAGAGAGAAAGAATTGTTTCTGAGTTCTTTAGGGATGCATTTAATAACAGGTTTGTGCATGTTGTTGTTCCTGTAGAAATAAGTATAAAGATGAGCTGAGTGTTGGATGTTATGGTTGTGTTGCTGATATGTGGTTGTCATTGATGTTAGCACTATTAGCATTAATGTCTTAGAGGTTGTATATGTCAAGGATATTTAGAAAATTTTAATGAAATAGGTTGCAGGTTGTCAGTGGTGAAGTGAAGTTCAATCTATCAGTGAGTTCAGTACATTGATGATCAGTGGTTTTGGATTAAAGGGTTTCTTGTTGAGAATATCTAGTTTATCCACATTGAGTTTCAGAGATTTGTGTGAAGATTTGATCGAGTTATGAAGATTTGTATTCTGAAAGTTTTTCTATTGCTTCAGTTGATGTTCCTAAATGAAGATGATGTGATTTTAGTTAGTTCAATTGTTGCGAATGACTCTTTGGTGATTCATGGTGTTTGTGGATGTTTCTAAATCATTCTATATCTATGTTGCATGTTTGTATTGATTGTTGTGCTTGTGATTCAAGATTTTCTCTTACGTGTTCATGTTTTTCATGTTCTTGTCTGACAGGGTGTTAAAGCGTGTTGTGGATCTTTGAGGATTCATTTTTGAAGGTGTCTGTGTTTGAGAATTTTATTTTGCCTTCACTATGTTAGTTGACTTGGTTGATTCACATTAATAATATTTATTGTTTCTAATGAATTTGTATTCCTTTATTATTTATTGAGGCCATTATGTAGCAATGTAATTTCTTGCTGCGTATATATAAGAGTTTATTGTTTTATCATTTGAATGAGTATGATTTGTGTGAGTCCTATGTGCAAATAATGTTTAGATATTTCAGAGGAAAAGAAGAGTGAGTAAAGTGTGAAGAAGAGTTCATGTGCTTAACTGAAACTATAATCAAGCATTAGCAGATGCTATTCTCTTAGTTCAAATCCTATGGATGCAAATCTTTTGTAAGATAGTGTGTCTTCTTTAATTGAGCAAGGAGTTTCAGAAAAGGCATGAATGCATGCATTCCCCATCTATATTTTATAATTTTGGGTGGTATAATCTTGTGGACTAACCTCCACCGTGGTTTTCCCAATGTGGTTTCTACACAATTTTTGGTGTTATGTGTGTTTTATGTTGTTGATTTATGCTTTATTGATCGGAACAAAGGATAAAGCATAATAAGTTGAATGTTTGAAATCTATGACAACTCGATTCACCTCACTAGTTGTCCGTGTTTGTGTTGCCAACAACTGGTAATGTAGCAGTTCCCTGGAAGAATTTTAACAACTTGAGGTGATTTGAGATGTCGACTTACAAGAAGGATAGTCCAAGATTTGATAGAACAAATTATTCTCTATGGAAGACTCCAATGGAGTGCCATCTGAGATGCATTAGTGAATGCTATCACGAGCATTAAGGCTACAGTGCCCTCGTAATTATCCTACTATCATCATGAGATCAAGGATGTTGAGTATAATATTAGGGCTAAGGAAGCATTGTTGAGTGCTTTAATTGATTCTGAGATGACAAATGTTATGGATATGAAGACTGCTTATGAGATCTGGAAAAAGTTGGAAACCTTGTATAAAGGTGATACTAATGTGAAGATTGCTGTTATAAATTTTTAAAAGGTAAAATATGAAATGTTGAGAATGGGTGATGATGCAAAATATTACTATTTCATGCAAAGAGTTAATGAATCAGGTATGTGGTATCGGCTGTGTTAGTGGGACAATTGGAAGAAATCAAAGATTGTTGCTAAAGTGCTTAGATCCTTGCTTGATGCATACAAAGTCAAAGTTACTACTATTGAAGAGCTCCAGATTGTTACAAATGTAACCAGAGACATGTTGATTGGTAAGCTTATTACTTTTGAGTTGAGTGAATTTGGTGATGCTCTTCCTAAGATAGAATCTAAATTCAAAGCTACTACCTCCAAGAGAGATAAATAGAGATATGATCTGAGATAAAGTTCATCTAGAAAGGCATTCAAGTATGAGGAGGAAATGAGAGAAATCTGGAGGATCTTGAAGCACTCATTGTCAAGAGAGAAGCTAGAGGAGAGGGTAAGTATAAAGGAAAATTTCCTATTAAATGTTTTTCTTGCAATAAGATAGGTCATTTACATCAAGGTGTCCGAAAGAGTCCCCGTAAACCAAGACCTAACAAGCATAGATTTCAAAGAAAGTACTATTATGCTACTGATGAAGGTGTGATAGATGATGAATTTGATAAAGGGAATGCATGTGGAGATGAATGGGTATTTATTTCTATCAAGGAAAATGATCAAAACCCTACTGATTCTATTAGTTTCTCAAATGTGGAGAAATCTCTAGTGGCCAAAGTTGAAGAAAAATATGAATGGGTGATTGACAGCGGATGCTATCATCACATGACAGGTGATAAAAGCAAGTTTGTGAGCCTGGAAAAGAATGATGGTGGTGTTGTAAGATTTGGTGATGACAAAGTTTAGTAATTGTGTAGGATCCATTTCTCTTGATGGTAAGAATAATATTGATGATGTCTTTATGTGGAAAGGTTTGAAGCATAATATTCATGTTGACACAAATGACTCTATAGACAAAATCAAATTCAATAATGGCAAGTGTAGAATATTGTGAGTTCGAATGACTGTTTAGCAAAAAAACAAAAATGTAACATATTTCACTCAATGCTGTGTTAGAACACACTAATCTACCAAGAGGGGGTGAATTAGTACATTAAAATTTTCAGTTCATCAACCCTTTTGCAAATTCAACCTAACTTCAAATGTGATTAAATATCAATATATAATATTACAAGCACAAGAGAGATCAAACACATAACATAGTATGTAATAAGGAAACCAATATGGAAAACCATGTTGAGAAATGTTATGTTAGGATCTACTATCATCCTAATCCAGCCTGCTGTGTTTCAAAAGTTTAGTTACAATGAATAGGGTTGCAACCCAGGAAGCAAAACTCCCTATTTAGAAGCTACAACTTCAAGGATGCTACTACACCATATTCTAAGCTAAAACTCAGTGCAAAATGGAGGCTACAACCTCATACAAATTTTTGCAATATACTATGCATAAAATGGTTCTAAAAATCCTTAGATGCACCAATATAGTGTATAATATATTTCTCTCTCTCTCTGTTCTCCCTTACTCCACTACAACTAGCTACATGAATTTTCAAATTTTGCTTTCTATTATAGTTTGCTTTCCTCTGCATTTAGACACTCTTCATTTTCCATGTCTCAATAATTCCCCTCATTCAATTCATATACATTGGAATCATTGTTAGGGTTTTTCATCTACTTCCATAATTGTCAGAGCATCGTGCCCAACACATAATGTCCAACTCGTCAGAAATCACCATACCTCTACATTGATTCACACAAAATTTTGTTTTGTAACAGAAAATTTCCTAAGAATAACATTCTATCAGACCCTAGAATTTGATATGCATTTAATGCATTCTTGCAATCATTCAATCTGATTCGATCTTTAAATCTTTTGCCAACTATGCCACCGATTAATAGATCAAATCTTCATTTACATGGTCTCTAAGATAGTTGGACAAATTAATTATCTCCTGTGTCAATTTTCAGACCAAACTCTCATTTACACTTGACATGGTCATTTCAGATCTCTGCATTTGAACTTTGGTCATCAATCAACTCCTTTGCACCTTGATCCTATGATCAACATTCATTGTTGTGACTTTAAACCCTGATTGTTGGATAATCAGTTGCTTAAGCCACCATCATCAATCTTTCATATCATCACCTTTTCTTCTTTCTTTGCTGGGTCTCACCATCTTCATCGATGGTCAATATCCATCCACCATGGATTAATCTCTACCATTCTCTGCTGACCCCATGGGACATAGCCAGTATCCTCCAAAAGTTTAGCGGAACTGATGGGTACTGTCAGATCTTCTTAATACAACTATTGATCATGCACCATTACTAATGGCCTTGATGCAATCATTCACTACCATCTGTTAACCATCATCACACTAGGTCCCATAGTCAGCATCATATTCCTATGACATTTCTCAAGTGGTCCCCACCATCCACACAACATCCATGTCACTATCGTACAACTGACATCACCATCCACATAGATGAGGTCCCAATAAGACACACATCCACCGCTTGTGCAATTCCAGAGCATCAAAAGGGAATCAACAATATTCTCAACAAATCTCCCAGAAAAGACTTAAATATTAACTCCCAGCACTCAATGCATCATTCCAATGTGGGGTCCATATGCTATGGTCACATGTCCACGTCATCGCCATGTCATAGCTCAAACCCATCATGGCACGTGTCTGCATCATCATTAAGGCTGGGTCCCACATTGAGTGCTTCCTTAATCCTTATTGCTTCATCACTTAATAATTTGGGAAGTTTCAAAACTTGAGAACCCCATGACAAGGTTAGTAAAACTTAGAACCCAACGATACCATTCACTTTCACCAACAACAAGGAGATCGCTAAGTCAAAATGTTTCCAAACTTCAGAACCCCATGACATAGATTAGAAAATCTTGGAACTCGATGAATACATTCATTTTCGCTATCCTTATCACTCCATTAGCTAAGTCACCAAGTCAGGAGGTTACGAACTTGAGAACCCCATGACATAAGTTAGGAAAACTTGGAACTCCATGACTCCTTACAACTTTGGCCTTAGATTGAGAGCATGAACCAATGAATGAGGACATTTTCATTGACATCATGACCTACCCAATACTTGTCTAAAAAGTTCTCAAGAAACCTAGTCAATATGCCAACAATCTCCCTTACATGATTTGCACTTTTGACATCAATGACAACAATAGTCCAACAATCTCCCCCTTTGGAATTGATGGCAAAACTCTATTTGTTCAATCAGGCACCACTGAAACTCAATGCAAATTTGATTAACACATTGTAACACTGCAACTCCCCCTATGACATACATCTCATCTTTTCTATTTAGCAACACATTTGTCCCCCTTTAACATCAATGGAAAAGGGTAAACTCCTAAAGAAAGGATTCAATTTTGAACACTACAACCATCGAGTCATTAGAAATGCTCCAATTTTGAATTCTACAATTTTCATGACTTGATCACATTAGTCTTAACTAGGGTTGAATAATTGATCAATGAAGCTCCCCCTAGATACATTCCCTATCACTAGAGATTAATGATATGAAGAGGGAGAAACTACTCCTAGCTTCTGCCTCAGATATTCAAAATGCTATGTAGGAAGGGTTTTTGTAAATATATCAACCAATTGTTCCTTGGAGGGAATATACTCCATGCCGACTTCTTTATCTACAACTTTTTCTCTGATGAAGTGATACTTGATTGATAAATGATTTTTTCTAGAGTGCATCACTAGATTCTTTGAGATATTAATGGCACTTGAATTTTCACAAAGAATCGAAATGGGCTCATTGTACTCTACCTTGATGTCCTTTAAAGTTTGCTTCATCCATAAGACTTGAGTGCAACAAGTAGTTGTTGCAACATATTTTTCTTCTACAATAGAAAGAGTAATAGACTCTTGCTTTTTGCTCAACCAAGAAATTAATTTGTTCTCTAGGAAGAATGCACCTCCATTGGTACTCTTTCTATCATCCACACTACCTACCCAATTTGCATGTGTATATGTTGTTAATGTGAAATCTTTGCATTTGGAATACCATAAACCATAGTCAACAGTACATTTGATGTATCTAAATATTCTCTTTACTGCATTGATGTGTGATTCTTTTGGTTCTGCCTGAAACTGAGCTACCATAAAAACTGCTTGCATTATATCAGGCCTTGATGCAGTTAGATATAGTAGACTTCCAATCATTGATCTATACAAATTCTGATTTACATCAAGCAACTCATCTAATTTACTTAACTTGCAGCAAGTAATCATGGGAGTATTGATTGATTTACAATCCTCCATGCCAAAAAATTTAAGCATTTCTTTTGCATACTTGGTTTGTGATATAAAAATACCTTTATTAGTTTGTGTAATTTGCAAACCAAGAAAAAATCTGAGTTCTCCTAACATGGAAATTTCAAACTCATCTTGCATATTTGTGGAAAATATTTTGCACATTACATCATTGCTACCACCAAATATAATATCATCTTCATAAACTACAACAATGATCATTTGCTTACCCTCATATTTGAGCTACATATTGCTATCAACACAACCTTTCTTGAATCCTCGTTGTTGTAGATATTGATCTAATCTTGAATACCAATCCATTGGTGCTTGCTTCAAACCATACAATTATTTTCTCAATTTGCAAACATAATCATCATCCTCTGACAACCAAAAACCTTTTGAATGCTCAATATATACTTCCTCTTCAAGGTTTCCATTTAAAAATGTAGATCTTTGAAATCCATTTGATATACCTTAAAACCTTTATACATGGAAAATACAAGAAACATTCTAATAGCTTCTAATCGTGCAACTGGAGCAAACGTTTCTTCAAAATCAATTCCTTCTACTTGTGCATATCCTTTGCACACTAATCTTGCTTTATTTCTGACCACAACTCCATCTTCATTCAACTTGTTTTTGAATACCCATTTTATGCCAATTATATTTTTGCTTGATGGTCTAGAAACCAATTCCCAAGTTTTGTTCTTTTCAATTTGATTGATTTCCTCTTCCATTGCTCTTAACCAACTTTCATCCTTACTAGCTTCATCAAAACTTGTTGGTTCAATCTAAGACAGGACAGGAAAGTTTACTTGTTCCTTGTCCTTTGCAAGTTTCCTTCTAGTCTGCACTCCTCCATTCTTGTCACTGATTATCTGATCTACAGGATGATCTTTTTGCACATATTTTGCAGGAGCATGTTCAACCTCTTTCTCATTCTCTTCTTCTTGTTCCTCATCTTCAACTCGTGCACCTATGTCATCTTCATCTAACTCACTTTTAAGATTGTTTCTGCTAGGTTGACCCTGATTTGCACTTTCATCAACCCTGACATGTACACTCTCTATAATTCTATGCAATATTTTATTATAACACTTATAAGCTTTTCCTTGGTTGGAATACCCCAAGAATATCCCCTCATCACATCTTGACTCAAAACTTCCTAAGTTGTCATCTTCTCTTTTAATATAGCACTTACTGCTAAATACCTTGAAATTCTTGACTGATGCAGGCCAACCAAACCATAATTCATATGGCATTCTACCACTATTAGATCTTATAAGTGCTCTATTCTGAATGTATACAACATTTTGTACCACTTCTTTTCAAAACGTATCTACAAAGTTTTCCTCATTCAACATAGCCCTAGCCATCTCCTTCACAATTTTGTTTCTTCTCTCTACCACACCATTTTGTTGTGGTGTTCTTAGGGCTGAATACTGGCGCTTAATTCCATGATCTTCACAATATTCCATGAATTCCCCTTCAGTTGGATGAGGTGATCTTCTTTATCTAGGTCTCCTTGGATAGTGTACTCTCTCTGAATCCATCATTGTTTGCTCTTTTTATGTTATGCATCTTCTTTTGTTGATAAAGAATTGTCTGGTTTTCCTCCTTGACTTTGACCAGATTCTTTTCTTTATCAAATTTTTGTTCATCTTTAGAAGCATCCTCCTTGTCAAATTTTTCTTCATTTTGAAATGATTTTTATCCTGCTCTAAATCTTTCATAAAGTTTTGTAGAGACATCCATAAATGAATTCTTACCTTTTTCCAAACCTAAACCAAATATCTCTTTATTTGTAGGCTTTTGTGTACTTATCAATTCATTCATAATATCTGTACCACCTTTCAACTTTAGTCCATTTCTAATATGCTCATTCACCTTCTCCAATTATTTCCTTAAGGAAACTATTTCTTCCTCAAGTTTCAAGCATCTATCTATCTCATATTGCAATTTAGATTTCATGACATCCTCAATTCTTTTAAGCTCTTCTACATGAAATTTCAGTCCTACTAACACCTTATTGGACTCTTCAAGTTCTTGTGTTATTCTGTCAGTCTCCTTTTGAGCATTCCTTTTTAGCTTCTTGTTTTATCTCTTAAGATCATCATATTTGTCTCTTAGTTCATCAAGATCTTCAAGAGCACTAATTAGTTCTCCTTCAAGATCAACAACTACCTCCTCTTCTCCTTCATATGAGTCCTCAATTTGTGCATCTTCCTGATCCTTACTTTCTTTAGCCATGAATAGAAATTCTCTTATATCATCTCTCATTACAAGGGCATGACCTTGATCCTCTTCTAAACAATCACTAGCATAAGAAACTTCACTTTCTTCATTGATGTACAAGCTCTTCTTCTTCTTTCCAAAGTTCTTTCTCTTAGGGTAGAATTCTTTCTTCTTTCTACTATCAAATTCTTGCTTGGAACTATCTTCTTTACCATATGGAAACTTTGAAGTAAAATGACCTATTCTACCATAGTTAAAACACTTAAGAGGGAGCATACCTTTATACTTTTCAGATCCTCTTCTTAGCCTTCTTATGAAATTTGCTTCTACCTCATTAGTTTCTTCATAATCAGATGCAATGATAGCAACTTTTTCTTTCTTATCAGCTTCATATTTGTCTTTCTTGACAACCTTAAATGTAGCTTCTCCCCTAGATAATTCAACAATTGGCATTCTCATCTCATATGCAGTAATTATGCCATGCACCTCATCAAGAGTAAGTTTATCAATTTCTCTTCCCTCTTCAATAGTAGAAATCTTGGCATCATATTTAGTTGTCACAGACTTGAGAACTTTCAACACATCTTCTTCTTTTAGATCTACACCATATCCTTTAATGGAATCTACCACATCATCAACTCTCTGAAGATAGTCTACAATCTTCTTTTCTTTGATCGTCGTCAATCCTTCAAATTTTTTTGTCAACACTTGTAACTTTTCCAACTTCAATTTGGTGTCACCTTCATAATTTTTCTTAAGTTTTTCCCATCTACTTCATAAGCAATTTTACAATGCATAACTTTGCTATGCACAAAGTCATACAAATTGTTCATAATAATAAACCAAGCTTTAATATTGTCCTCATGAATCTTATTTGTTGCAGGATCAGTAGGAATAGTATATTGGGTCTCAACACATGCCCAGACTTCAATTCCAAGAGAGACTAAGTATCCTCCCATTAATGAGCTTCATTTAGCATAGTTTTCTCAATCAAACCTAGGTGGCTTGTTTAAGCCTTCCTGAAATGCCATTGTGTTCACCTATCCAAGATCTACCTAAGCTGGTTAAGCTTCTCCTAGGGAACCTAGTGCTATGATACCAATTTTTAGAACACAATGATCTACTAAGAGGGGGGTGAATCAGTAGATATTTAGTTCTTCAACCCTTTTGCAAATTCAACCTTAACTTCAAATGTGTAGATTGAAATACTAACAGATATAATAGCCACAAAAAAAAGAGAGATCAACACATAACACAGTATGTAAGTGGAAAACCCAAGATGGGAAAAACCATGGTGAGAAATGATGCAAGGATCTCTTGTCCTAATCCAGCCTCACAAGCTTCAAAGTTCAATTACATGTTTAGGACTACAACCCAAGGAAGCAACAACTCCTTGTTTAGAAGCTACAACTTCAAGGATGCTACTAACCCTATTCTAAGCCACAACTCAATGCAAAATGGAGGCTACAACCTCATACAAAGTTTTCCAATATACTATGCATAAAATAGTTCCAAAATCCTAAGATTCATCAATACAACACATAAGCTCTTTCTCTCTTAGTTATCTCTTACTCCAATATAACCAGCTACATGAATTTTCAATTTTTCTTTCTGTTATAGTTCACCTTCCTTAGCATTCAGACACTCTCTTCATTCTCCATGTCTCAATAATTCCCTTCATTCAATTCATATACATTGGAATCATTGTTAGGGTTTTTCACCTACTCCCATCATTGTCAAAGCATCATGCACAACACATAATGTGCAACTCGTCAGAAATGACCATACCTCTGCATTGAGTCACACAAAATTTTATTCTATAATAGAGAATTTGCTAGGAATAACATTTTTTCAGACCCTAGAATCTGATATGCATTTAATTCATTCTTGCAATCATTCAATCTGATTTGATCATTAAATATTTTGCAAACTATGCCACCGTTTAATAGATCAAGTCTTCATTTACATGGTTGCTGAGATAGTTGGACAAATTAATTCTTTCTCCTGTGTCAAGTTTTAGACCAAACCCTCATTTACACTTGACATAGTCATTTTAGATCTCTACATTTGAACTTTGGCCATCGATCAACTTCTTTCGCTCCTTGATCCTATGATCAACATTCATTGTTGTGACTTTAAACCCCAACCATTGGATAATCGGTCTCTTAAACCACCATCATCGATCTTTCATATCATCACCTTTGCTTCTTTCTTTGTTGGGTATCACCATCTTCATCGATGGTCAATATCCATCCACCGTGGATTAATCTCCACCATTCTCTATTGATCCCATGTGACATAGCTAGTATCCTCCAAAAGCTTAGTGGAACTGATGGGCACCATTGGATCTTCTTAATCGCAACTGTTGATCATGCACCATTACTAATGGCCTTGATGCAATCAGTCACTGTCATGTCTATTAACCATCATCACACTAGGTCCCATAGTTGGCATCATACTCCTATCACATTTCTCAAGTGGTCCCCACTATCCATGCAACATCCATGTCACTTCCATATAGCCGACATCGCCATCCACACAGATAAGGTCCCACCAAGACACATGTCCACCACTTGTGCAATTTCAAAGCATCAAAAGGGAATCTACAATATTCTCAACAAGTTTCCTAAAAAGGACTTAAATATTAACTCCTAGCACTTAATGAATCATTCAAATGTGGGGTCCACATGTTGTCGTCACATGTCCATGTCATCTCCATGTCATAGCTCAAACCCATCATGCCACATGTCTACATCATCATTAAGGTTGGGTCTCACTTGGAGTGCTTCCTTACTCCTTATCACTTCATTGCTTAGTCACCAAGTTGGGAAGTTTCAAAACTTGAGAACCCCATGACAAGGTTAGGAAAACTTAGAACCCCGCAATACCATTCACTTTTTCCAACAACAAGGAGATTGCTAAGTCAAAATGTTTCCAAACTTGAGAACCCCATGACATAGATTAGAAAATATTGGAACTCCATGACTCCATTCATTTTTTCCATCCTTGTCACTCCATTAGCTAAGTCACCAAGTCAGGAGGTTACGAAACATTAGACCCTCGCAACATAGGTTAGGAAAAATTGGAACTCTACGACTCCTTACAACTTTGACCTTAGATTGAGAGAATGAACCAATGAATGAGGAAATTTTCAGTGACATCAAGACCTGCCCAATACTTGTCTTAAAAGCTCTCGAGAAACCTAGTCAATATGCCAACAATCTCCCTTACATGATTTGCACTTTTGACATCAATGACAACAATAGTCCAACATGCTACTTGTAAAAGTTGTTTGAATGCTCAAGTTGATGAAGGTTGGTTGTCGCATAGGAGAATTTTTCATGTAAACTTTGACAATATTATCAAGATAATTTCTACTCAAGTAGGGAGAGATCTTCCTAAGTTGGTAAAGCCTACTAATACTATATGCAAGGAATTTCAGCTAGGGAAGCAAACTAGAATTTCATTTCGAAGCAAACAACATTGTTCAAAAGAAGTGTTGGAGCTTGTTCATACTGATTTGTGTGGTCCTTCTAGAATCATAAGCTTACAAGGAGATAGGTACTTCATGTTACTTATTAATGATTACTCTAGATTGATGTGGGTTACTTTCTTAAGGGAGAAATATGAAGCTCTGGAGAAATTCAATATTTTTAAGGCTATGGTTGAAATAGAGACAAGTTTGAAGATTAAATGTTTGAGATCAGATAGATGTGGTGAATTCACTTCCCATGAGTTTAATTCTTTTTGTGAAGTGCATGGGATAAAGAGACAATTATCTACCCCGCGGACCCCTTAGTAAAATGGAGTTGTGGAAAGGAAGAACATGACAGTTCAAGCCACTGCTACAGCTATGATGCTAGAAGGAAATGGTCTTCATATCTATTGGAGAAAATTTGTAAGTACTACTACTTACATCCTCAACTGGGTACAAGTCAAAGGTGAGACTGGTAAGACCCCTTTTGAGCTATGGAATGGTCATAAGCCTACTGATAGATATTTCAAAATCATTGGGAGTAAATGTTATATTAGAAAAGATGAAGAGATAGGAAATATTGATACTAGGAGTGATGAAGGAATCTTTCTTGGTTATTCTACTAAGAGCAAGGCCTACCAGTGCTACAACAAGAGATTGAGAAAAATAGTTGAAAGTGCAAATGTCAAGGTTGATGAGGACATAGCTAGACCATCTAGAACCTGTAGACATGATTCAAATGATCATAATAACATTTTATTCATAGGAAATAATGGATAGACTCAAAATAAATTTTAAATCATTTTGGTGAATCAAGAAAATCAAGAGGAAGAAACTAGTGAAAGTGCAAAAGAGAGATCACAAGAGATAGAAGTTCAAGAATGTCCTAAGACTTCAAGGTATGTAAGACTAAATCATTTAGAAGATCATATTATAGATTATAAGAACAAAGGTTTCCATACTAGGAGAAGGGTTGCAAAAGAATACTATCTGATTTCAAAGACTGAGCCTAATAATGTGAATGAAGCATGCAAAGATGAACATTGGGTGGAGGCAATGAAAGAAGAGTTACAAAAAAGTGAGAAGAATAATACATGGATTCTTGTTCCTAGACCTAAATAAATAAAATTAATTGGAACTAACTGGGTCTTAAATAGAAACAAGCTGAATGAGCAAGGTGAAGTTGTTAGAAACAAAGCACGATTGTTGTGTAAAGGATATTCATGGATGGAAGGAATTGACTTTGAAGAAA
>VDFB02133696.1:0-16470 GCA_007258455.2 Sequoia sempervirens | reverse complement strand
TTATACATACGTATACTGTGAACCAGTCAATACTATACGTAATCATGTATATGTATATATATGTGTATGTATAAATTCTGAGGTTATATACCGTCACAATATACTTATAACAACAGGTTAGCTGTGGATACGTATTCATGTGTATATACCTGTATATTTACTTTACGTATAAGTATTCATAAATACACTCATATTGATGCACACGTATGGCATATCCATCTGCTCTAATACGTTGTATCGACATGAATGCACTTATGGATACTTGTACATATCGTATTCATATGTATATATACACGTACCCACCTCTAACAAGAAATATTATTCCACCTAAGATTATACTAGCAAGCATCACTTATTTACACATTCAGAAGAAGATACGACTCCTAATGATACTAAACAAGCCTACGGATGACTTACCCTTAACCACAACAATGACTTAGCTTACTCAGTCTATAGTTTGTGTGTGTATGTCCAATTGGTACTCGTTACTGTTTACCCGACCAAGCTCCTCCCCGAGTGATATCCCTCCTCTGCCTGGAGGATTGGTCCTCTTACCTGCACACCATGACACAACAACGGGAGTCATATGCTCAAAACAAAGCAGAATACATGGAACGCTTCAAATGTTAGATTATTCACAAATCAATAACCTTCTATTTTCATTTATGTAGTATTTCACCAAGAATAACATCAAATGAAACAACATTCATTTTGAAAACAAGGTACAAGCATCATTAATTCACCTCCATAATTCACATTTACTATATCTAGTAATGGTAAATTGTAACGTCACAATTTGGGATGTAACACAATGCATTCCTTTGATCAGCAAATAAAGAAACCTCTTGTATACTTGGAGAACGTGTCTCTAATGGCGTGGGTGATTCAACTACAACTCGTGGAGGTTCCGGCTAAACAGGCTCCTGCCGAACTGGCTCTTTCCTTCGAGATTCCGAACCTCGTGTGATTTGTTTCTTCCTGCTGGTGGTGGGTGTCTTGTGATCTCCCATCAAATTGTAAGTCAATGCAATTGACCTACTCTTCAACCTGCTCACACGTCTGTCAACCCATGCTCTAGTAAATGTCAAGACTGGAATAGAAAGTGTGGTCCGTCAAGACCTCGGTTCTCACTAACCGAGCTGGCGGAGATCCCTTATCGCTCTCATAACTGATGGACGATGCTCATGCTCATCCACTGTCTGTATTGAATGACTTCGCGACTTAATCATGCCTTATTGGCAACCTGAGAACACTGGATTTCACCGTCCATCTCTCCTCTCCTCCAATAACTAACACGTTTGTCTTATGTTTAAATCTCCGACAAAGGCTCCATTTGATGCTTGTTATGGATCATAGTGCCGCCGGCCTGCGTGATAGGAAAAGTGATGAAAACCGGGAGCTCGTTCTTGACTTCTAGTCGCTCAGAATGAAGGACACACTCATTTGAATTGCCCATGACAATTGGGAAGTCAACTCCTCCTCTTCTTCTTTGAATCTTATCAGAGGCAACCAATTGCCTAGATATCTCTAACATCAATATTCTCATATATAGTACTTAGGCAGCCTATATGGATATGAAGAAAATCCTTGCAGCCTTATGTAAGAAAACTTTGGAAATTGTATAAACCAGCACCCATACCTCTCAATCAATTCTTGGGCTTCCCTCGAGATCCTGTGATGCATCCGCTCCTGAAGCAATCTCGCGATGTGCATGGTGAAGGCGTCATTGACACGCTTGTAATGAGTAGTACTTGTCAAGTGCAACTGCGGACAAGCCTCATGAATTTTAAACTAATGAGAACCATAGCCAACAGGCTCCTTATATGAAATTCCTCTATATTTCGTCATACGGGCCAGCATGTTAATGATGTAAGAGCCCATATAGAATGTCTTCGTTCTTCTCAAGCTCATGAGCTGCTCGTGCAAATTGTCACTGATCATTGCAGCCCAGTTGACGTACTCCTTTCCTTCTAGCACGAGGTTGATGTAATAGAACATCCATGGCTCAAAAATAAAAGATTGTGGGCAACCTCCAACTCGACTCAGCATCATGATAAGATCACAATACTCCTGCTTCAAGTCATCTGCTATGATTTGTCTCGGCAGCTTCGTACGAGAGGGCTTGGGGTTGCTCATCCAGTGAGTATTGATTGTCTCTGTACATCTCTCGAATGCAGAAGCATACATTCGCTCAGCTCGCTCCCTTGATTTGTAAATCATGTTCCTATGCACTAGGATTCCGAAAGCTTCGTCAATAGCTGAAGGAGTGAGGTTGGCGAGCACTTGACCATCTGGTGACATGATTGGTCTGTGATCCTTCTCATAGCAGTTGGCGCACTCCATCATCAGCTCCTAACACTGAATGGCTGGTGGGAAACCCGCAGCTGCATATAATCCACTTCGAACAATGTTGTGTGAAGTGTTCGAAGGTTGATGACTACCAATTCCCAACATTCTTTTCTTGAAAGTCTCCAAGTTGACAGAACCCAGATTTCTATCCGCCAGCTTGCCCAACTTCGAAGTAAACTTCGATTCTGGCATGAAAGACTTGCTCAGCTTCTTTATAACAGCTTGTCTGGATGCACCATTGTTGTCCTTGCCAGTTCTCCCTGCTTCAGCCATCTGCAAAACAATAGACATCCATTAGCAAATTAACTTAGAAAAATAAAACATTTTGCAGGGCTGCCATTCGACTTCAAGAACTTGAGAAGCTGCAATATTATTTCTCGTTTGCAAACCTCTACTTCTCCTTCAACAGATTTCAAGCTTCAATCACTTAGAAAGTCCCAACAAATTCAACACTTTCAGCAACTTCAATGAAATTTAGCCTTGACAAAATCGTCCACTTTACTTCAGCAGTTGAACCTTTTAAAATCCGCACCTCTTCAACTTCAAATAACTTAGCAGGTTCGCACTTCTTACTCAGCAACTGCAGACTTTAGTAACTTCACTCTTTGAAATTCGTACTTCTTCAATCAGCAAATTAACAAGTGCGCACTTCCCTCAAGAAAATTCGAACTTCAGTCTCAGCAACTTCCAACGCCTTCCACTCAGCAACTCACTCTCCAGCTTCAAAATTTCGAACTTCTTCAACACTTGCAGCCTTAGCAATTTTCAGCTTCAGACCCAGAGCAAATTCGAATTCCTTCAATTGGTGAGGAGAAATGAAAAACTTCTCATTTTTATAGCAAAAATCGAATTCTAGAAGGAGCTAAGTATAGCCAGTGCATTAAATCTCCACTACTCCACTTCAAGAATTCGAATTTTCCCTCTCTGGTATTTTTGACACTTGTCTTTCAACGTCAGGAATCTTATTCTTCTAGAAGATCAACTTTGACTGGCATCTTTTAAATTCACTTTCGAAAATTTTTAATTTAGATTCATCTTTTAGCAATTTCCATTCACCAGCCGAAGTTCTATCTTGCAAATTTTAAATTTTAATCACCTCTGACGCTCTGGAAAATTCATCTGTGAAGAATTCAATCAAAAATATCTAGGCAATTCACTTTAAATTCATCGTCGAAGCATTTTTCTTTCAAAAACCATTTTATTCAAATTTGCCTTGGAAAAATTTAAAATTTTCCCTTAGGAAAATTCATAATTCGAGCGCCGATTAAATTCTTCATTCTGAAGGCCTCGGCGAAGTGCGGAAGACATAGAAATCCATTTCTCATCGAAGATCATCAGTACCCAGAAGAAAATTTTCTCCAAAACATGATGAATCCATGGGTACACAACGAACGGGTTCATTTAAATTTTTAAAATTTTGAACCTTAGAAAAAAAAATCTCCTTATGAAATTTAATCCCGTTCTTCATCTCTGTGATTGTATTGTGTTGCTCAAACTTGAAGAATTTTTTTTTTTTTTATCCTGCAATGCTAGCATTCTCAAACTTCATCTTCGACAAATTTTACTCATCTCAGGAAATTTCATCATCTTCCAAGTCTAGGCGTATTTTCTTAAGGAAGAAAATACTTTGCCTTAGAAAAAAATTTGAATCACTTTGCACTTTTGGAAATTTCTCTTCAACTTCGTTCACCTTGCCTGTGAGGAAAATTTTATTTCATCCATGCTCATTTGCCAGTGGTGGAAATTTTTATCTTCACTTGGAAAATCTACCTGTAGGCACATCATACTTAACATGTTTTATTTTTCATTTGGCGATTTCCAACACCTTAGGAAAATTTTATCACTTTGCAATATTCTCTATTTAAATCTTAGGCGCACATCATATATCATGAGGAACATTCAACTTCACCACGCCTAGTAATGTTTTCCATCTCCACCTTCAACGCCTAGCATATTTAAATTCCCACGCCTTGGTAATATTTTCTATTAAACTTCCAACGCCTAGCATTAACTTTGTTTTCACCACCTTGTATTTTACCCCACCACCTTAGGCGCAAATGACACTTGAAGGAGAATATTAAATTTCACCACGCCTAGCACCTCTTACTTCACCTTCAACACCTTGGGCGCATTTCTCATGTTCAAGAGAATGAAGACTTTCAACGCCTAGCAAGTGACCCTTGAGCTTCCTGAATTTTGTCTTCACATGCCCTCACTTGGGCGCATTTGAGCCTAGGAGGAGGATGAAAGTTGTTGACTTGCTGACTAGCTTGAGTGCATTTAGCAAGGTGTAAAGGATGGGTGCATTTTTCCATGCATGGAGGATGAAACTTCCAACGCCTTCAACAAGTGACCTTTTGACTTCCCTGTTTTTGTCCTCACATGGCCCCATTTGGGCGCATTTCCACATACATGAAGGACGGGCGCATTTTGGGGGGTGGTGGAGGATATTTATACTTAGAATTTTTTTTAACTTTGGCTTGTGAGGAGGGCGCATTTCACCTAGTGACCAAGACGAAGCTTGTGCCCTAGAAATTTTTTCAACTTTCACTACCTTGGATGGGCGCATTTTAGCTAGGCAGGAGGATTTTTATTCTGACTTGGAAAATTTTATGCCTCTTCATCCTTGAGGGCGCATTTTCATGGTGGTGCAGGATGAAATATCAGACTTAGCCAATTTTTCTTTGTCTTCGCCAACCTCTTCATGCCTTACTATAAATAGTAAGTCCCTTGATTTTCACACTTCTGAAGCTCAGATCGTTTTGAAATTTTAAACACTGCTTCTTCACAACCTCATCAACCTGTTGACACTGCTATTTCGGGTTGGCCTGCTATTTTGGCCCATTTCTGAAGGTGGTTTGCTATTTATAGTAACTGCTTGCTTCTGATATTTCCACGGCTCCGTTTGATTTGAAATTTGAATGATTCGCTCCTCACCACGTGACCTGCCCGCCGACATCGGTGCCTGATGCTGACTTTCTATTTTTAGCCTGTTTCTGAAATGACTTACTATAAATAGTAAGTGCTCCGTTTGATTTGAAATTTTACCGGCAGATAGCTTGAAGGATGCTGATCGCGGTGGTTTAAACCAGTTTTCGAAAATTTTGACCTTTTACCCCTCTTTTTGGGTCCCGAAGATGTAAACCCTAATTTGTCTTGCATGCATATCAAATGATCTTCGTTTGTTCTCGTTTCTGTTGCATTGCGATCACCTCGTGATTCTGAAGTGCTGGGAGGCAGCTGTCGGGATGCATCTGCTAAAAATAGTAAATTCCTAAATGAGTGACCATCTTCGCTTGCATATCACATCATCGCGAAGCTCTTGAAAAACCCAGAAGGAATATGCAGACATGCAAAGAAAACCCCGACATGCAAACCCTAAAAATAGCCTCTGAAGGCTGAACTCTGAAAGTTGTCATCTCACTTTGCATGTTATACTGTCGCGAAGGTCTCTGAAAACCCAGAAGGAATATCCAGACATGCGCCGGAAAACTCTGCATCTAAGCCCTGAAATCTGCTCCGGAAGCTGAACTGCTAAAAATAGTAAGTTGTCTGTTTCAGCTCAAATTTTGCACATGAGCAGCTTGATGTGTTTTGGACGCAATGTGACTGTTAAGACCTCAAAAATGCTGACGGAATGCCCTGAATTACACACTTACTAAAAATAGTAAGCTACTGGAATCTGATGAAATTTCAGTGGAAGCCTGCTGGAAGCATACCGACATCAATGTCAATCTCTATTTTCAATTTATTCACCTTGCTTGACCTCAGATTGGCGGGAAAGTACAAACCCTAATTCTCAGATTTGGCCAAAATTCACGTTTAAGCTCGTAGACGGGAACGTCCCCGGAAAGGCAGACACCAGAAAAGAGACGAAGAGAGAGAGAGAGAGAGAGAAAAACCAAAGCCAAAAGACCAGAATGGAGCAAAAAAAAAGGGGTCCCCATTTTGAATGGGGCGATGCGTGAAAAGGTCACAATAGGTCAAAATAATAGGCTAAACCCTTTGCAACTGGAACTGGCTAAGAAGGGGACATTACATGTAGCAAACCAAACAACAGCTGGTGGAGGCTGCCCATATCGTCAAGACGACACAAGAAATAGAGTTGACAACAACTCAACATCTGAAGCTGCATACTGAGGAGGTTCATCAACTGAGGCAGCTCCAAACCTCTACGTCCACACCTTCATCGTCTATGCATCCAAGGACGTCTTCTCACCCTCCTCAGTAGTTGTGGATATATTTCAATCCCCGTTTTAGTCTTGTCATCTGGAAGACGACTTTCTTTTTGGGGGGTTTGATGTAGTTCAACAAGTAAACAAATACATAAAATGTAATTAATTCTTCCTCGACAGTTGATAATTACTTGGCTGTTGCCAACGGTTGGCGTTCTCATCCAATGTCAGTTGGACTATATATTTCTCATTTGTACATGTAGTCGGCGACCGCGTGTTATGATATTCTTGTATACCTTGCATATCTAAGGAGCAAGAATAAAGCTATATCTTTATGGAACATTGTTGCAATTAAGTTATATTATTGTTTTGTAATTTTTTTATTTCTATTTACTCTATAAATCTGACAAAGTAGAATAAGCAAGTAAACAATCCATAACCTGACAAATATCAGACAACATTTTCTTTGGGCAATTAACTATGGTTCTTTAGGTTCTTTGCTAGATTTTTCTCTGCCTTCAACTCCATAATCATAGGATGTCTCTTAGTACTGCCTATTCAAAATTCACAGTCACTACTTTACTTTGATCCATCACCTTCACTTGTTTTTCTTTTAGATCATCAAGGCATGTTGTTCTCACTTTCTATACCCATCTCTCTATTATACACACTTTAGCATAAGATGAATGTGGCAAAACATTAATCTTGTTTCTTAATGAAAGGCTAAGGCCTTCAATGAACCATCTTTTCTTTAAATTATATGCAAATTATATTTTTAATTTTACAAGTAATCATTTGAGCCTATGATTATAAGCTCTTATAGTTTCATGCCTACCTTGTCTAGTGTTGTAGATTTCTATGACATTTTTGTTATCATTTCAAAGCAATTTGTATTTCTCTTTGTAACCTTTCAATAATTTCCCTCTTATATTCAAGAGGTTAGTTCAACCACTATGTACAATCAATGGACACACCTCTTAAGGCGGCTAGAAACTACCATAACAAATATGCTTTATTGTCTTGACCATTTGCCGCCTAAATAGTTTCACAATTCTTCTATGTTACCCGACGACGCGTCCCTGGCTTAAAATCCGCCATCCCCGTCCCCATACCTGTCCCGGAAACACAGGGGCGAAAGGGGACTCCGGCACTAGGCAGCCTTTAAAAAAAAATAAAAAAACTTACTTCACTTTAAATATTTAATTCTGAATGCATAGTCATGGGAGTTTAGGACTCATGTTGCTTCTACTAGAAAGGTATTCAACTTTTATTGGCTAGTAGTAGCACCTAATTTGAGGGTTTAAATATTTCAATATAGTGTGGTAGAAGGATATCTGACAATGAATATTTAATTCTAAATGCAGATTGACTATTGACAATGAATTTTGAACACAAATGTTATATGTTAAGGTTTTATAATCTATTATTGCTTGCTTTATCCATGTTTTTATATGAATATTTAAAAAATTTCCAATATTTTATATAGCAGTCCCCAAAATTGGCTTGAAAAATCAGGGACTTGGGGATGCGTCCCACCGTCTCCAACCATCCCCGTCCCGGAAACTTGGGGTAAGATAGCAATTCTTACAATGCCTTACTCGATCCTCTAATCCATCTAGAAATTTAGGCAGCTTTGTCTTTCTACTCTAAGGCTTGAGGGGGAGTCACTATAGTTTTACTCTAATGCAAACCTAGTGCCTGGAACCTACTACAAGAAAGTTTTGATTGAGATGTTCAATGTCCTCTGGCACTCTAAGACACATGGAGACCCTCTACTCTTCCTATAGCTTCAACATTCCACACACTTGTTTTACCTTCAATTTCTTCTTTATATGCTCAAACCCATAGCCTTGGAGTTTTTGACTTGATTTCTTCTACTTCTACTAACAACTCTTCAATGCTTTGAAGGTTGCTTTCATATGCTTCACTTTCTCCCTCTATGAAGGAGTCTTTCAACTTTGCCTCCCAACAATGACTTTCCTCATCTACATGGTCTACAAGGTTGACATATGCTTCATTCAATTCCACCCACTCTTCCTTTGTATGGTTGCTTGTAGCGAGTTGAATGTTATAATATCTTTTCTCCCAACTACTACTCTAACTTGCACTCAAACTCTGACTTCTACTTCAAGATAGACTTTGACTTCAAATTGCACTAATAAAGACTCTTTGGCTACATCTTGTTATCATCTCCTCTATTCTCTTTGTTCTTTCAACCTTAAAAATCACCTAATCTCTTGGTCCTACCACATTGTGGTCTCTTCCCACCTTTATTGGAGTCTAAGGGCATGAGTATCTTAAATCGAACATGACTTCTTTAAGGAAACAACATCAATATTTACTCTTTCATCTAATAAAACTAGTACTAGAAATAATGAAAAGAAATAATAGTGCATATCAAATAGAGTAGTAAAAATATATCTTTATTCACATGTAATTCCTATAGAAGTAGACCAATGATGATCAAGTATTGGACTAAACTCCTTGACTATGCACAATTTATTTAAATATCCCGACAATTGATAAGCACAATACAACTATCTACCAATGGACTCCTATAACTACCAAAAATTTGACAAGCAATTAGTACATAGTTGAATGCAACCATATTAACAAAACATAATAAAGGCATTGTACACTAACTATATTTATTGTCTATGAGCATATGTATAATATTTCACTTATCCCTTAACTTTGAAAGAACAACAAATGACCCAAATGTTTGGTTTTTAAGTTGAATTGACTTCATCACCTATTTATTTATGTATCAAATTCAATTCATTAGCTCCATTAAAGTTCAGCCTAGTTCTATTTTACAAAACCTATTATTCATATCTAATATGGGTCGGCCCATTTTATCAATCTATCTCGCATTCCAAACTTGTTTCTTCCCACAAAAAGATGTTGTGAACCTATGAGTTGACTCAAAATTGTCATTAATAGCCAATCTCTTAAAAATATTTGTCCAAGAAAATAACCCTATTTATTTGAGTCCCATAGATCATGCTATGAGCTAAGCTTTTTCTACAAAGATGTAATGTCCCAAATTGGAATATTTTGATAACTTGAAAATTTCTCAATGTCAACACATGAACCTTACACCTTTTGATCATCAAGAACTCAAAATGGCCAGGGTGAGAACATATGGTGATTAGCTTATGAACAATATAAGATCACTATGCTTGCTAGCAGCAGGCCACACAACCTATGATACATGCCATGAGCTAAGCTTTTTCTATAAAGACATAATGTCCCAAATTGGAATATTTCGATAACTTGAATATTTCTCAATGTCAATGCATGAACCTTACACCTTTTGATCATCAAGATCTCAGAATGGGCAGGGTGAGAACATATGGTGATTAGGCTATCAACAATATTAGATCACTATACTTGCTAGCGGAAGGCCACACAACCTATAGTACATGCAATTCCGAAATCTGAAACTAATGATATGCTGATTCTAGTAACAAGCCTTCCAAAACAATTACAAAATCTATGTTAAATCCGGAAGAGAACTACACAGGTTACTTAATCAAACTAAAGATTATCAATGTTGGAAACATACATTTACTCAAGCAGAAACCCATGTGAACATATATTTCAACCAGCTGTGATGATATTCAAAGACCCTCATTATAAGTCAAAAGATAAGTCTGAAAGCAAATCAGAAATATCAGATTAATACCAGAAATGATGTCCTAGGAGACTCTAAATTATATGACAAGCCTTTATAGAGGAAAATGAATAATTTTTGAATTGTACAGCAAAAATAATTGTTGTCTGAAGTGATACAGTGGCCCAGAAATAGAGCACCAGGACAGGAAAATAACAGCAAATACAAGTGGTACGGCTGCTATTTGAAAGATGGTACCACAGCTGATGTACGGTTATCAAATTGTGAGTAGGTGCGGAAACTTCTAGCACAAGTATGGATCCTTCCAAACCACATGACCAGGTTATGAAAGGGTACATACTCTTCATATACTCAAACATATATTGTGATTCTTTTTTCATGTGATATAACATCCTTCGAACTCCACATGACCCCTTCTTATGATGTACAGCAGAGAAATAAGAATATACTGCCTAGCTAGAACTGGTACAACCTCTTCCAAATTGTGCAACTTCAACTATTTAGGCACTGGATCCTCTAATTCAACGATTAGATTTTCTGCTTGGAGATACTTCTACAACTTCAACACATTTGTGATCTCTAAATGAAACCACCATGAAGAACCAAAGCATTTTCATCCTCAAATCCCAAAATACCAAAAGGTGTTTTCATTGTCAAGCAAGAAGATGAACAAATGTTTGCTTTCAGAGAACAAGGGATTTGATTTCATTAAATGGATACTTTCTTCTTGTTGTGACCTATTTCACACATCACCCCATTGCAAATGGGGACCCCTAGTAGTTTGCTTTTAAGGTTTTGCTTTAGTGTTACAATTTCATAAGAACATTGCTTCGAGAGTTTGGAGTTAGAGCTTTGAGGAATCATCTGAGCCAAGTTGAGAATTCAAGCCCAGAATAGTGCCTAGATGTCATCAAAGTACTCAGAAGGTCTGGAGGATGAAGAACGCCATTGCTTTGAGTCAATTCTGACACTTCCTATTTTTTAGGGATTCTACTTTTTCTATTTTTGGCACTTTTGGACCAATCTGAGATTTACTGTTTTTAGAAATTTTGCTTTTTGCTTTTTTATATTTTTAGTAATTGTTATTTTTAGAAAGTGCCAAGGTTTGGGTCCCACAGGTCATGGTATCAACGTTTTTATCTTCAGAATCAAAATATTGCACCTCCATGAGTAAAAAGCAAGCAAAAATCATAAAAAGCAAGAAAAAATCTCCTGACGAGGGTTTGTTCAGATGATCTAGATGGTAACAAGAAATCTGCCTAAGTGTCAAGCATGTCAAGCCAGCCCTCAAGTTCGCCCAAGGTAGAAATGGCATGGAAGTCATCAAGTCTGCCATGGAGATGGCAAGACAAGAGAAAAGTCCGCCATGCACTTGTCCAAGCACAAGCAAAGTCCGCCCTAGGCCAAGAAGGAAAATTTGCCTAAGTGTTGATGAAGTTTGCCTTGGGGAGAGATGGGAAATGGCAAGCAAATGATCAAGTCCGCCCACGCTTGTCCAAAGGAAGGTAAAGTCCGCTTGGAAAAAAGAAAAGAAATGGCAAGACAACAACAAAGTCCACCCATGCTTGTCCAAAGGAAGGTAAAGTCAGCCTAGACGCTAAGGTAAAGATGTCAAGGCTAAAGCGAAGTCCGCCCTAAAAAAATCGCAAACATGTGATGAAGTCCACCTAGAAGAGGAAGGAGAGATGGCAAGACAACGCTAAAGTCCACCCAGCCAAGGAGAGGGAAGGAAAACTCATAGAATTGGCTAAGTATTGATACCTTGGCTAAGTGTTGACACCCAGGGAAGAAAACCTCGTGAAATTGGCTAAGTATGGATACCTTGGAGAATAAAATTTCAAAATACAATGTCAAAGACAAGGCAAAGTCCGCCCAAGGTTGAAGTGAGAAGATGTCTAAACAAGGACAAAGTCCGCCTAGACTTGCCCAAAGAAGTCTAAAGTCCGCCCCACTTGAAGATAAGATGGCAAAGAGGTCATAAAGTCCGCCTAGAGGAGAGATGGGAGATGAAATGTCTTAGCCCTCACAAAGTCCCCCTAGAGAAGATGTATCATGGCAAGAGGAAGATGAAATCCACCCAAGTTAGAAAGATAGCAAGACAATTATTAAGTCCGACTTGGCATGGAGAGCCTAAAATTCGAAATCAAGCCAAACAAATTTCAAGAAGGAATCCATGAATAAAATGAATTTTGCCATGATGAAAGGTTGGAAAGATTGGAAAACTCGAACTTAAACACTTAGAATATTTTTAATATTTTCCAACACTTCGAAGAGATTTTTGATATTCAACACTTAGAAAATTTTCGAATTCGAACGAAAATCTACAAGATTTTGGCTAAGGATGGCGCCCTGATAAAAATTAGAAACTTGTCTTAAAGATCTTCAATGAAGATTAAGTCGCCATGTTGGAAGAAAAGAAAGCAAGTCCAGCTTCGATGAATTACAAAGAAAAAACATGAATTTGCTAAAATAATCAAATTCTTCAACTTTGTAACAAGTTGAACTTGTCATTTTCAACTCATTCTTCCAAGTTTAATGGTGAAAAGATTTTAACTCTCTCGAAGTTGTGAAAGATAATTTTTTGAAGGAGGAATTTTTTTTAGATAAAGTAAATTTTTGAAGAAGAGAGCAGAGAATAAAGTAAATTTATGAGTTGAGGGATCGAATTTCTGAAGAATAGCCGTGCTTTTTCTGAGCTAAAGACAGAATTTAACGCAGAATTACCATCAAAGTGTATAATTTCAAAGGTTCAACATCTGAGTTTGACGGATTCTTTATGCTTCTTCTATCTATTCTAGCAAAATTTGCTAAAAACTTAGCCAAATTATTACATTTTCAGTCTGATTTTTCACAAAATTTAACTTTTCAACGTGCTGAAAATGAAAATTTCAAGCAAAGGTCCAAGAAAATCAGAATTTTAAATTTTAAAATTAATATATTTTCTTCATGTTTCTTGCAGGTTGATGACCACCAGAGGAGAACCTTCGAGAAAGGCCCAGATGAAGGTTGCCAGCAAAGGATTGCAGCCAGAATCAAAAATCAACTCCAAGTGGAAGAATGTTACAAACAACAACCTTGGACATGTAGATTATAAAGACTTCAAGAAGAGAATGTATGGGCAAGATGGATTCCTACCGACACCTATCGCTCGCCGGATGATGCGAAATGGCATTGTCCAAGCAGCTGGATTTCCGCCGGCTGTGGAGTGTGCTGAACTGATGGTAGAATGCACCATACACTACAATGCGCAAGAGAGGCAAATTTTTGTGCCAGATGGGAGAATATTAGCTCATCTCAGAGAGTTAGCCAATCAAGAAGCGTTCATATAAGACCAAAGAAGATGCAAGAAGATTTTATGAAGACCAGATGGATCTTTGTGCAACAAATATCAATAAGGCGTGGTTAGAGAAGCCAAGGCCATTAAGAAAATGTCAAGAAATTGCTCGGACCGATTTCAACTAAGAATATGGAGATATCATTTTGCTATGAATAGAGTAATGGGCAACCCTCAAGGTGCCATTTGAGACATGGATGTATTACTTTATTGATGAGATCACTTCGGGCCAAGATGTTCAATTGTCACAGATAATCAATGACAATCTCCACGCAGTAGCTAGTAAATTTGGAAAGGACAAAGTCTTCAAAAATGAGTTCTTATATTGTTCTTATTGGCTAGGACTTACAGATATGTCTGATTGATCTCATGAGGCATGTGGTGGGTAAAGGAAAATGAATTCAAATCTTATGATTGTTATCCCCAATTGCACTCTAAGAGTGAAATATTCCGAGCCAATTTTTTTTCGTTTTTTCAAATTCAAATTACAATCAATGCACCCGTTAAGGTTAGAAGATAAACCAAAACGTACTGAAGCAACTCTAACCAGAATGTACACCAGGATCCCGATGTGGGCAAGGTGTGAGCATTGGTCAGAGGATCTAAATCAAATTGTTTATGCAGGAACTCTAACCAAGAATGGCACTGATGATGGCGAGCATATGGTCAGAGGATCTTCTACTCTACTTGCTGAAAGGGAACTCGACACCAAGTATGTGCTACCCAATCCAGAATGGGGTGAGGGGCGACCATATGGCGGAGTGTTACAAAGTACAATACTCGAAAAGAAATGCTGAAAGCTGAAAATACTCAACACCCAGAATGTGCTTGCTAACCCAGAGTGGGAAAGTAGCTACCATAGGGCGGAGATGTAATTATTACAATAACTTCAAATGAAATTGAGCATTACAACCAGATTTGAACAAGACTGAAATTTACTGCCAGTACTACTGTCAGTTTACAAAAATAAGAATCATCAGCCTGCCAATAGCTTAGGAGTTTGAGAGATTAGCATTACATCATAAAGAACTTGCCTTATCTTGGATAGAAGTGCCAAAACCATAACACTCTCAATGATCAAGAGCCTAATTCTGATTTTTGTCACAAATCTGCACTTTATATGAATAATCAGCAGCCTATGAAATCCCTCAAATGTTCATAACTCTCACATAGATCATCGGATTGACTGAAACAAATGCAATACTCTACAACGTGTAATGTCCCCTTCTCAAAGCAGTTGATCGCTCCAGCTTGGGATTGGCTCATTCGAGACCAGAGGATGCTGGACAGGAATTAGGGTTTCCTAGTTTTGAGGTGGTTGTTGCTGGGAGTTTGGAATTCTGATTGCGGATTCTTTCTGGGTTTTCAGAGAGCTTCGCAGTGGTGTGTTCAGTTTGGCATTCCGGGCAACTTCGCGAATTTACTATTTTTAGTAAGTTTTATTTTTGGCAGTGGACAGTTTGGGGTTCAGTTCAATTGGACTTCTTCTTCAGTTGTTTCAGCTGGCACTTCAGTTCTTGGCCTTGGGCGCTTTTTTCTTGGAGAGATAAGTATTTTCATTATAATATTATTATTTTAATATTATACCCCTTGCCTAGCAGTACAACTTTAAGTTGTTTTTAAAAAGGGGACTTTGAGGGTCATGGCGTCATAAGGAGATAAATTATAATTTTTAAATGTCAAATATTGAGACTAAAGAATTGGGACGCCCTTTTGAGAAGATTGATTTTATTTTAAAAAGTGAAATGTTTTATTGATGAAAAAGGACGCCATCTTTTGGAGGGAAAAGGTGAATTTGAAATTAGGGTTTTGGGCGCCCTCTGGAAGCTTCTAGATGTTTCTCTCTCGTCTATTTATTCAGGCCTCAGCTCTTCATTTGGGATCTTTTGTCTACTACACCGATATGCTGCTGAATTGTCTTCAGGCACTCGCTTCGAGGAAAGCACACCTCCTAGCATTGGCTCTTCTTCTTGCTTGAAAGATAGCAACTAGTTGAGAGGTTAGCTTGTAGTTGGGTTGTTTGCATTGTAGTTGAGTTGTATTGCATTTGGTAGATGTTATTTAAGTATTTTGTCATATTTCAGAGTTGCTGATGTTGCATAGCTGTAGCAAGTTTTCATTCAAAATTCAAAAATACAAAAAGATATTGTTCTGGGTGTTGGCTATTCCATCTTGTCTCCAAGGGGCGACCCTTCTTGCAAATTTGTGGAATTTATAACGCTGTTTCTGATTTTTCCTTGCAAAATCGCCCCTACTAGAGGGCCATACCATTTGGGAAGTGCATTGGGTTGTGTGCAAAATAAATGGGAGTGATTGGGTGAGGTTTTAAGTGTTCTTTGGGGGCGCCTTTGTCTTTAGAACATTCTGCACTTTATCTCACGCCATTAGGGAGTGTTTTGAGCAAGTTATGAGCTTTTGAATTGCTATTATGTTGCAGATTTTCATCATTCTATGTGCAGGTCTGATAAAGCAGATTTAAGGAAGTTGTTCCTTGATTGAGATTCGAGTATTGGAAAGCAAGTTTGATATTGTGAATGCTTACTAATCTTTTGCAGCTTGGAAAGACATCAAAACTTGAGTTTTAAAGAATATTCTATCTTATTGTAAGCTGCTAGTAGTACTAACAGCATTTCATCTCTTATCTCTCATTTCACTGAATTGTAATTCCCACTGAATAAGTGGAAGAGGCTGGCTTGCCGCCTGTTTACTTGTTTTGCATTGTATTTTCCTAAGTCTCCGCCATATGGTTGCCTCTTATCCATCACAGGGTTGGAGTAGCACATACTTGGTGTTGAGCTAATTTTCAGTATTGCACTAGATAGGGATCCTCTGACCGTATGCTCGTCGTTTGCCGGCGCATCTCTGGTTAGAGTTCTTATTCAAAGATTTCTTTGAGATCCTCTCATCAATGCTCACACCTGCCCAGCACGGATCCCCGTAATATTCGGTTAGATATTCGCATCGCTTTTGGTTTA
>VDFB02133695.1:0-24920 GCA_007258455.2 Sequoia sempervirens | reverse complement strand
CGACACTAGAGATGTCTTGTACAACAATTCCTTTTAGTAGGTTTCCTACTTAGTTTGCAAGTTGACTGCCTTCTTATATTGTTTTTAACTTTACATTGATTGATTTTTATGCATATCTAATGGTTTAATCTAGTTTTGGGCATAGGTTAGACTTCTTTTTTCTTCCACATTCTACAGATTTGGTGCCACATATTCACCTTTTAGCGCCCTATTTTATAGTTCATCCAAATACTATTTTCATATGGTTAAGTCTGCCTTTATTCCTTCTTGCTACTTATAAACTATATTTCTATTCCCATGCATGGTGAATAAGTCTGTATTGATGTAGTTTGCTTTAAGAATATTTTTTAATGGTTTGGCCATAGTAACACATATGGAAGCGCTTATGATAATGTGCTTAGCTCATGTTTTTATCTTTTGTTTACTCTCTCTTAAGCGTCGCCTTAAACCCTCATTACTTAGCTCATGCACAATGTTGCTTATATTTCCCACACAACCTTATATTATTTTCTTTATTCACACCATCGTATAGTGGCAGGTTTGATGCAAAACAACCCTATAATATGTTGTGCTTAAATTTAGCCATATCAACCAATATGCAACCTTTGGCATGTTTTCCCATAAAGCCTTAATAACATATAATATTTATATGATAATTTATATATATACTATAGTATTTATATTTAAATATATTCTAATATATATATTTCATTTAAAACATTTTATGTATTAATATATATATTAACATATAATCATATGACAATACAAATAAGTATAATATTTCGCCGAGAGTATGGGCCTTCATCCCCCTTTTGATTGAGCCCTATGGAAAAATCTTAAGGTTGGATAATACAAAAGCTGCCCTACCTCATATAGATGCAAGTGTGTTGGTGTTGATCTCACCGAGTGTAGACCTACCCGACGCCCTCCTTCTGAAACTTGACACTTGAGATGTCTTGTACAATCTTGAAATTCTAAGGGGTCTTAACGCTTGCTATCTCTGTAGGCCGAAAGGCTACATCAGGAGAAACTTCCTGCTAATTAACAAAGGCATGAAGAATGCTCAACCAAAGGATAAGGGAAGAACAGTGTCGACGGGTGCGACCGCAAACCCTAACCTTGCATCCAGAGTGTCAAACATGTTTGTGGGCGACCCGACTAATGCCAAGGGCACTTCCTCCAATAATAATATTGATAAAGAAAGAGATTTAGATAGAGAAAATTTTTGAGGGGGATGAAACGCCCACCTAGAACCCTACCAGTGATCAAGAAAGAGATGAAATAATGAAAGCCATGTTGAAGCCCTAGTTTGGTGACACAGACGTAGGCTCTAGTGAAGATGAAGACCTCTTTGAAACCCTAAGCCATGTTTCTAGGTTTTACTCAGAGAGAAAATTTGACAGTATGGAAATGGAAACCCTAGAATGTAATCAAAGGGTGGATGTAATTGATGAAGCATCGACAGAAAATCACTTGGCATCAGTTGGTAACACTTCTACCAAGGAAGGTATTCCCTTCACCCCCAAAGTTGCGTGTAGCCTAACAACCCTCAAAAAAATTGATTATGTCAAGCTAGGCCTAGCTAAAGAGAAAACTATAATAAAGGAGGTTGTCCCCAACTTAAGCAAACCGCCTGAAAAGGGAGGAAAATATAATGCCCAACAATTGGCATTGGAAAAAATAAGGAATTGCTCCAAGGGTAGCTTGGGAGAAAATCATGCCCTTGACATCCAAACCTATTTTCTACAAGACTTCAGAATCTATAAAGAAGATCCTGCTAAAATAAATCATGTGGAAAATAAACCTTACAAGGTCAAAGAAATTGTGAGTGCATTGGAAAATAATCTGATGCCCAGTTATGTTCACCCTGACATCATTGATGAGCTAGTTACAAACCAGCCAGTATAAGGAAATAGTTCCAAAGGTATATGCAATTAGAGCACCAATGGTACAGGGTTGAATGTAGCTGGGCATGAGGTTGGCTCTCGAGGAATAGAACAAACTCTTACAACAGAAAGTGCTCCCTGTGCTAATCCTAATAGGCCCTCTGAAACCATAGAACCTTCAAAGGATATAGGGGAAATGGTAGTTAAGGGAGTCCCTAAGCTGGAAGCTAAACCATATGCTTCTCGCAGACCTAGGGGAATACCTCGAAAGGGAACATAAACATTAATACCTGAAGGAAAAGGTAACCTTAAATTTCTCTCCAAATAGAAGAGGAAAAAGCTCAGTGCAATTATTGCAAGTCCATTGCCCAAAAGGATGGAAGTAGAGCAGAAGGTGCCAAAGTGTTTTGAGAGCTTTAGAATTGAAAAGGAACCTAGTTTAGACCCTTGTGCCAATGGCTCTTAATTAAATTTTATGGAATGCAATGGGATTGGAATCCCCAAAAAGAAATCAAATCGTTAGAAGGTTCCTAAATCAATGCAAAGAAAAGGATGTGGTCTTGCTTCAGGAAATCAAAGCTATAGGATTCATGTTGGAAACAAACCTCAACTTCATTTGGAGGGAGTCAATCCATTTTGTTACCAACCATGAAAAGGGCTGAGGGGGGGCAGTTGTTATTATTGTCCAAAACTAGGCATAATATATCACCAACCATGGTGTCTCCCCCTAGAATAAATTTGTTTGGGTAACTCTAAAAAAGGGTGACCTATCCTTTGGAATTTGCTCAATTTATGCTCCAAATGATTATGGGGAAATGATTAATCTATGGAAGTGGGTGTGTGACTTAGATAATATCCCCTAGATACTAGGGGAGACTTCAATGTGATAGAAAGCCAAGAGGATAAGCTTGGGGGAATTGACATGGATTGGAAAGGTAATGAAAAATATTACTAGTCAAAGATGAAGAGCTATCACAAACTGATTGATCCTTTGGAGGGTCATAAAAAAGGTTTCCCAAGCATATGGTACACATGGTGTAATGCTAAAAAAGGGAACTAAATAATTTACTACAGGCTATACAAATTTTACATAAATGGAGATCACTTTCTTCTGAACGCCCTTAGAGATGGCTACAAGGTTGAAGTTCATCCCTACATGTTGTCTGACCATCACCCCATCAAAATAAGGGTCCTCCTTAGAAAGGGACCAAGGGAAGTTATAAGAAAGGGGGGGACTTCCTCCTCAACACTAGCCTACTCCATGATAAAGATAGAATGGGTGCCATACAAACCCTCAGAATTATAAACAATTGCATGCACAGGAACTTAAGTGCCATAGAGAGATGGAACTTAAATTTCAAAGGGTGGAAAGTGCTGTTTTAGACCATGGGAAAAAATAGATCCAAGGAAAACAAGAAAGAGGAAGCCCTCCTTCACCTAAAGATATCTTAATGGCTGAGGTCATGCTTTAAAAGGACCCTAGCAATAAGGAGTTGGGGAAAAAATTGACTCTTGCAAGAGACTCCTTGAGGAGGCTTCAAAACAAGAGAGTCCAAGGACTCAAAATCATATCCAAATCCAATTGGCTTGCACAAGGAGACAAAGTCTCTAAATTCTATTTCAATCTCATTAGGGACAAGAACTTCAAAGAACACATTGAATAAATCTAGGTGGATGATGGGTTATTGTGTGACCAAGATGTGATTAAGAGCTAGTTATGCAGTTTTTACAAGAACCTTTTCTCCTTCAAAATTGGTGAGATGGATTGTGAACCAGCAAAAAGGATAATCAGAAATCTCATACCCAAGAAACTAGGTGAAGAAAATATAGTCGAGTTGGAAAGGGAAGTTTCTAAAGAAGAGATCAAAAAGGAAATTGAGTCAATGCAAAATGATAAGTCTCTGGGGGCCAATGGACTACTAGTAGAATTCTACAAGGTATTCAAGGAATGGATTGTAGAGGACCTTTTTCTAGTATACAAGGAGGCATTAGAGGTGGGCTCGCTGGGGAGTGACATAAATAGAGGCATAATAAAACTTCTCTCAAAGGAAGGTGACAAGACTCAATTAAAGAATTGGTGGCCCATAACTCTTTTGAATGTCTCTTACAAAATCTTCGCCAAGGTTATGGAAAGAAGGTTGACCAACATACTACCCAAGATCATCAGTTCAACTCAAACTAGATTCATTAAGGGTAGATAGATCTTGGAGAACCTCATTACCAGTTGGGAGGCCCTAGAATGGGCTAGGGTATCTAATCAAAAGGTTGTCATCCTCCTCCTAGATTTTGAAAAGGCTTATGACAAGGTGGAATGGTCCTTCATCAGGTTAAAAATCGAAGCTTTTAGCTTCCCTGCAACATTTTGTAATATGACAGTCATGTTGTTCAAGGATGCAGTAGCCCAGGTTGATGTGAATGGCATACTTACTGAATAATTTTCTCTAGAGAGATCAATTAGGCAAGGCTGCCCATTAGCTCCTGCACTATTTGTAATAGCCTCAAATGCCTTGTACTACATCCTAAGATCAAATGAACCCTCACCAAGGGTTAAAGGCATAATTCTCCCTAACAATGAGGAGTTGGTGAATGCCTAGTTTGTTGATGACACGACTCTTTTCCCCCTACTAGAGGAAGATAATGTCTCCAACTTAATGTGAAAACTAAACACCTTTTGCAAAGCCTCTAGTGCCAAGGTATCTCTCTCAAATTTATTCCTACTAGGGTGGTAAGACAACCCACCAAAATGGGTAGTCAAACTTGGAATACAGTGGGGTGGACCGAACAAGTAGGTCAGATATTTGGGCATACCCTTTGTTGTATGTTTGAACCTAAAAGATATGTGGAACTGGATCAAGAATAGGATTGAGAAAAAGATTGAAAAGTGGAACAAACGGTACCTCTCAATGGTTGGGAGAGTTCAAATTTTCCAAAAAAATCGTGTCCTCTTACAACCTATACTTTGCCTCAGTCTGGCTTTTTAGCAGCTACGAAGTATAAGAAATCCAAAAAAGGATTTAGAGTTTCCTTTGGTCAGATGGGAGGGGAAACAAAGAAGAGGCATGCAATCAATTGGGGTTGGTGTCATGTAAGAAAAGAAGATGGGGGGTTTGGGCTCAAAGACCTGAAACTCCAAGGCATTGCATTGGCCTCCAAATGGATCTTCAAGGCATTAACTAGGAATGAACCATGGAAAGTACTAATCAGAAGTAACATTCAAACAAGCATCCCCAAACATGGAAGAAGTTGGAAGATCCTCCCCCTAAGTGACCTTCTTAGTTGTCACTCCCCCATATCCCTTGAAGGGTTTGTGGTCTTTAGAATCATTTGGAAAGCATGGGAACATGTCAAGATACACATATGCAATGCTCATTCCACATAGTGTGGCACCTTGTACACCCATAGATCGGTGTGGTGGAACCTTAAACATATAGATAAGCCCTTATCTATGCTACAAGGTTGCTTAAAAAATATTTGGAACAAAAAAGGCATCAAAACCTTTGCAGATATCTTGAATAATGACTTGTTAAAAGAATGGGAACAGTTGAAGACTGAATACAACATATCAGATACACACTGAAGGGCCTACTCTATAGTTAGAGAGGCACATAATTTCTTAGAATGGTCAGTTAATAACAAGCTCAACCCTGAGCAATTCAAGGAGTTTCAATGGATCAATGGGTCCAGTATCACCAATCTCAATGCAAAAACTATCTATAAAACTCTCTCTAAATAGCAGGGTATCTATGAGTACTTGAACAATAAATAGGAGGTAAACCTCAATGATAATGAATGGTCTAAAATCTTCCTAAACAACTAGTCCAAAAAAATTGAACCAAAAAAGGCATGCTTCATATGGTTATTGTTATTTTGTAGGTTGTCCTACAAATCAAATTCAAATGAGATTAAAACTTGCAGACTATGCAGGGCACCAGAAACAATAAAGTGCATACTTTTTTATTATCTTTTTGCAAAAGAAACTTGGAAGCTGTGTTGCAATAAATTGGACATATGGAACACTAATGGGTCTCTTAGAATGGACATAGTTATTTTATTCAATAAAAATAAGATTGGCAAAGAGAAAACATTATTTTGGTCATTCTTTTCAACAGAAATTATTTGGCACATTTGGAAAGCTCGGAACGATGAAAGATTTAAAGGGAGTTTGAGGATCCTTACTAAGTCTTCATGAAGACTCACCCTTTACAACATTTCGTTGCAGGTTATTATGACAGTGAAGGTCACAAAGTTCAAATTCCTCAAGCTGCTGGAGGATGGGGTGCTACAAATAAACATGAGGGAGGTCAGATTTGGCCACACTTGGCAAACTAGTCAACCAAGTTCAGAAATCTTCCTCTGGGATTTTGAAATCTTCCAGAAGGACTTCAATGAAAGAACAATAAGGGAAGTTCAGTTTGAAAACCCTTCACCATTGCTCAAGCCTGAAGACTTCACTCATGAAGAAATTGTGGCTATTGAGGCTCTCTTAGGCTTGAAACACCCAACTAGAAATGAGGGTCCGGAGGCCTAATCTAGTGGATAACTCCTTTTGGATCATATATTATTTTTTGGCATGATAAAAATAGGTTATGGTATAGCTAAAAACACAACTTGGATGACTAGGTGGCTTCTTTTATCAAGAATGGAAACATCAGTAGGCTCTCAGTTTTAGAACTCTTAGGGGAAGCTCATAGGGATAACATATGGCGGATCTCCAGGGTAGCACTCAGCAAGGTAAAATGAAGAGGATACTTAGATGGATAATGTAGGGCAACATACAAAAAAAGTAATATGTAAAGGTAAATTCCATTGTACTATTGTAGTTTTGTAATTGCATGCTTTGAGAAGTAGTAGTATTGCTTGATATATATGTATATGTTGTTCCTGCATGATAAAAAGATTGCGTATCAAAATGAATAAACAAATCACACAAAATGAAACATTAAACCAAAGAAAACTAAATAAATGAATTCAAATGAAACAAACAGAGCTTCTTCAGAGCCATTCCATTTTCCTCTATCTCCAGGGATTTGTTTGAAGTTGATGCTCTCAGATTGTGTAAGCAAAGCTTCTTAGAATGGCAACTTGCAGAACGCGTGTGCAAAGGAAAGTGCTTCTCTATCCTATATGCTGGTGGAGTGAAAATGTTGATACGGATATGCACAGGGGCTGTGAATTATGGATGCTATGATATGAAGTGAATAGGCTATGATATGAAATGATTCTATGCTATGCTATGATGCTAGAATGCTATGAATACTAAAAGGCTATGCTATTGCAAATTGGCTATAATTTTCCTGTATGAAAGCTTCTCTCTCAGTTCAAAGACCCGACAGTCCTTTTTATAGCTTTTTGCAGGCAAGAGCCTGGCTGGCAAAGATCAATGGCTGTGAGATTGTCTGGTAGATTTGAATGGTAAGAGATGGAGAGGTTGAGAGGAAGATGGAGAATGTTGGGAGGTTGGAGAGAAGAATGGAGCCTTGTCTTCAACCCACGGGAACAAGCTTGCACAGGAACAGAGAAATTTAATTTTTCTGTTTTGGAAGTTTGTTTCACGGTTGTTGAAGATAATCTCAAATTCCCTAAATAAATAAATTTATTTAATTTCATTTATGTGAGTTTGATTTTGATTTTAGGACTATAGAAGATTTAATTAAATATTTTGGAATATTTAATTGTGATGTGACTTTTAGAAAAATTAATTAAATATTTTGGAATATTTAATTGTGAATGATTTAGGAAGAATTAATTAAATATTTTGAGATATTTAATTTGTGAATGGATTTTAGAGGAATTAATTAAAATATTTAATTTTATTTGAATAAAATATCCAAGCCAAGATTAAATGATAATTAATATAAATAAATCGTAATGTTTTATTTAATTAATTAAGAAATGAATAAGAAAAGTGATTAAATAAACTTATTTATGAAATGAAAGAATGAACAAATATAAATAAATTATTTAAATTTATTTATAATGCCAGATTGAATTAAAAGATTTAATTAAATATTAAAATATTTAACTACTACCACTCATGTGATGTGACCATTTTAGGTGTGTATACATTTTGCCCTCTTTGAAGTGATGTGTTTTACACATTGCTTCAAAGAATTTTGAAATTTTCCCATGTTGACTATCAAATGTTGATAGGTGTATGCCCCCTCGAACGATGAGTCGATAAGATTTTTGATTTTTTGTGAATTTTTTTGAATTTTTAGATTTTTTTGAATTTTAAAAAAATTTATGATTTTTTAGATGTCGATTCATCGTTTGAAAATTATGATATGAAGAAAATGATTTGAAAAGATGTGAGAAGAAAAATTGATGACTGAATTGCCCCTGCTGTGATAAAATGTATGAAATGCCCCAATTTTGTATTAATTGTTTGCATATTGTGTTGCCCTGATTTGATGATGTTTGTCTGATAAATTTGTTCCCAAGGTCATTGGAAAACAAATAGTAGCTGAGAAATTTGCTTTTAAAGTTGTTAAAAACAAATAGTTGTTGATAGGTTTGCTTCTAAGGTTGTTAAAAACAAACATGATTTTGATAAATTTGCTTTTCATGATGATGAAGAACAAATGATTTGATAAGTTTGCTTCTAAAGTTGTTAAAAACAAACAGGATTTGATAAATTTGTTTTCCATGATGATGAAAAACAAATAGTTTGATAAGTTTTCTTCTAAAGTTGTTAAAAACAAACAGGATTTGATAAATTTATTTTTGAATGATGATGAAAAAAAATAGTTTGTTGATATTCATATTTGATTGATTTGTCTTGATGATTCAATATTGATTTTGCTTTGACTTGATGATTCTTCTTATTCAATAGGAGAGATTGGGCGTCTTGCAGTTACAGGAGTGATTCCCAAAGACATGGAGGTTGATTCCGCAGCTTGTATAGGCGGATAGAGATGTGATTGAGGCATGCAGACTGGCCATTTATTTGGAAAGATATGAAACTTTGATATATTTGCTTTCATGATGATGAAAAACAAATAGTTGTTGATAAGTTTGCTTCTAAAATTGTTAAAAACAAACAAGAATTGATATATTTGCTGATTTGATTTGATAAGTTTTGATTGATAAGTTTGCTTCCAAAGTTGTTGAAAACAAACAGTAGATTTGATAATTTTTCTTTCAAGGTTGTTGAAAGACAAATCGTAGTTTGATAAATGTACTTTCAAAGTTGTTGAAAACAAATAGTCAAATGATGTATTCTGATTGGATTGATTTGATTGATTTGATGATCCATTTTGATTTGAATAATGGTATGATCTTCTGATGTTATTGATGATTTGATCTTCTGATGTAAGAGTAGGTGGTGTGAGACCAACAACATCTGGGGGTAGCACCTCATAGTGTTTTCATGTGATCAACTTTGATTTTTTTATTGAGACATTGTATACTTTGCCAGCTTTTGGGAAAATCTATAAATGCAAAATGCAAATTCTAACATGAATGCAATCTATACTAATCATGTAGGTTATCCATACAATATTGCCATTCTAAGAGCTTATTTGTGCTTTTTATGTCATCATAGAGCATTGAAATGTTGAAAGTTAATACAAGCATCAAAGGGTATGTTAGCACCAATGATGACCTGAGTATTGCTTTCATGAATTTTGATATAGCAAGATAATACAAGCATCTAGGTAGAATTGAACCGAGATGACTTGAGTATCGCTTTCATAAACAAACAAGAGTTAATCCATTTCCTATGCAATTCTGAAATGTCATCAATGATACTTAGTAGAGCATGTCTCGCGACCAATTTGCATAGTACTAATGATTCACTCACAAATAGCAGCCAAAGAAAAATCATACTCCTTCCTTGCTTTTCTAGTTCAATACATCATCGAATTGCTCCAGAGATATGATAGAAAATCAAACAACAATTCAAATTTTGCTTAAAGTATTTCAAACATTATTCAGACTAAGATCATCCAACTTGGTTATCAACATTGATGTTTGTGTTTTGATTAACGTTGTTTTGACCATGTTGTTTTGATTCCATTGGCATTGAGTGATTGTTTTGATGTTGTGGTTGACTTGATGCGGCAATGTATGTTGTGTTTTGGCAAATTGTCTTGTGTCTATTTGTGATGTTCGAAAAGCTCGTTGCCCCTCTCTTGTTCAGTCTATGTTGCTGCCCCCAGTGTAAACACAACCTGAATAGTATGGATATGTACAAATTTCATCAAGCCATGATGAAACACAAGGATTCCCATTGCATGATATGGATATGATAGATATGTACAGATGATAGATATGGATGGATGATGCCGAAAGTGAATGCAAGACATAAGCTAATAGATAGAGGAGCCCATTTGGATCACAAGTAGCGCCTGTTTGCCAGATTTTCTCCACTTGTTTTTATTGTACTTTTTCAAAACTTTTCTGATTTTTATGGATTTTTTCAGGATTTTTTCTGATTTTTTTGAAAAAAAATTCAGGACTTTTTCTGATTTTTTTGAAATTTTTTTAAGGACTTTTTCTGATTTTTATGGATTTTTTTTAGGACTTTTCAAATGGAATGTGATGATCAATTGAAGAAACAAGATTCCCCACAATATAAGAGAAGATGCATGACAAAGGATATGGTATGGAAGATTTGGATGAAGTGAATAGGATAAGATGTATGATGTTCAAGAAGATCCTTAACCTTGTCAAGATCAAAGGTGGAAATGTAAGGAATGGGCATAGAAAGGATAATGACCATGAATGATAAGATGGATGAAACTTGAGTGAGTGCAAGAGGAATATGGAAGATAGGAAGGATTGAATCAAATGTTGGGGCAGATTAATGATATGATGGAAGAATCTAAGGACTTATGCAAAAGTTTGGATTAAAGGAGAATGATGGGGATGAATTTTGGATAATGGATAGGAGGTTGGAAAGACCTGTTGATGGATAGATGGAAAGGATGGAAAGATCAACATTGGCACACCTTGAAGATGGTGGAGTGATGGAGGAAAAATGGATTTGGAAGGTGATAGGTTATTAGATGGAAAATTGGAGGAAAACTTTTGGATTAGAAAATTTGGATGCCAATTTGATTGCGCTTCAAGAGACTTTTAGGAATCACATGGTCATTGATTTTATGGATTTATGGGCCTTTGTGGCCTTTGAGATTTTTCTCTTGAATTGATGGGCCTTAAGTGGCCTTTTGAATTTTCTTTTTGACTTATGGACCTTTGTGGTCTTTGAAAATTGCCTTTTTTCTTTGATGGGCCTTTGTGGCCTTTTAGATTTTTCTTTTGATTTTGGATCAAATTTTCTTTTATTTTTGCATGACTCTTTGAGGAGACATGTTGATCCTTTGATACATGTGGATTTTGATATAGAAGCTTTTGATATTTGGCACCCAAATTGCTTCCAAGAGCAATGGGAGGGGTGGATTGAGGTGAATGATATGGAGGTATGATGGATGAGTTAATGAAGGAAGAATTTTGAAAGTGGATCAAGGATGTGTGCCTTTGTTGTTCTTGAGAAATAGGATATGGACCTAGGATAGAGGGAAGGTTTGATGGAATAGGATGAGGACCTAGGATAGATGGAAAGTGTGATGAACTAGAATGAGGACCTAGGATAGATGGAAGGTTTGATGGACTAGGACACTTAGGTGTATAACCAAGGCGTGGTGATATGGGTTTCTTTGAACAGAAAGGGGTTCTAGGATACCTTGCTCATGAAGGCCTAATCCTTTTCCTTTGTAATTCATACTTTGACACATTCATTTACCAATGGGATATGTATTGTTTGTAAAACAAGATGCAAGTCCATTTTGAGGAGGATATGATATGGATGAGAGGATAGGTGTTGGAAGTAAACCAAAATGCATAAAGGTGGAGGATCCCAATTTATAGGTGTGGGGTTCATGGATAACTTGAATAGGTGTGATAGGCTCTTGACATGGGGATGATGGGGTGTTTTGATCTTGACTTGGAAAAGGATTATGAAGTGGTATGAAAGGCATATCTTGATCATGAGAAGGATAATCATTTTCATGGGATGAAAGGGTATCCTTGAATGGAAGCATATATTGATCTTGATGAGGAAGGGAATCGTGAAATTTTGTAGAAATCATATCTTGATTATCAATTGGTAAGACATCATTAGATAGGATGAAAGAACTATCATGCTCTTGTGATGCAATAGAATCATGGGATGGTATGGATTGATTAGATGATGTGGAAGGAGAACTTGGAAGAACATTTTGTTCTTGAGATGGAAGAGGATTATCATGGGTGAATAATGAAAGGAAGGGATCATCATATGGTTCTTGAGAGATGGGATCTTGATCAAAGATAGGAAGGGTTTGTAGAATGTTTTGATCGAGATGTGTAGATTGAAATGAATCATTGGATGTAAAGGATATGATAGAAGAAGGTGATTGAATGGAATCGTTATCTTGAGTGAAAGAATCATGAGGTTCATTTTGAATTATGGGGGATGAAGATAAATGCATGACATGACAGGATTGGTCAATTTTATTTGATGGCTTAGATTTGGGCTTCTTATGTAACCTTTGCAAAAATTCAAAAACATTGAATTTGGATGATGTTGCTTTTGGAGGAGAAGAGGTTACCTTCATATTTCCATCAAAGGACTTTGTAGTTGTGCCCCCTTTTATTTCCTTGATTTTCCTTTGGAGTGCTCTTGTTTGTTGGGGAAGACTACTAAGATCATTTAATGGAGTTTTAGTCTTTTCAGGATCTTCCTTAATTTTCTCCATATTGTAATTAAAGGGAAATTTGGCACCTTGATTTGCTAATAAAAGAAAGTAGCCTTCTTTATCTCGCTCTAACATCTTTTCCAAAATTTGGTGAAACTGTGGATCCTGTTCAACTTCTTGAATCATTTCATTGGTTATTTCCTCATTTGAATTATTCCCAGTATGAAATCTATGAAGAGAATTTTCTTCCCTATCACCCATGTTGTAAAGTGGACAATAGACATATGCTTTTGAAACGTTCTTCTAGACTTAGATCATAGGTTTACAAGTGCAAAAATGATGATGTCTTGATCTAATAAGATGAAAATCTTATGATATGATCAAATGATGTTTCCAACTCTTGATTATGGCTTCCAAGATGAAAGGATATCAGAATCCTGTTGGGGAAGTTGAATCAATAATAAAAAACTTGTTTGAAAAGATGCACTGTTTTGAGATTTGATCCTAGTCTCAAAAAATGATAAGTGTAATAAATGTAATTGTGTGTTTTGGATGATCTTTACTGAATTAATGTTTTGAAAGCACATCAAGTAAGTTGTAGAATAGTTGTCTTTAAACATTGTGTATTACCAAAATGTTTTTCAAAAATTGTTTTCATAGGTTTTACACATGACAGATAGTTCAAGCAGACTCACTCTTAGTACTCAAGTAGGTCATCATAGTAATCAACAACCCACATCTTAGAACTGCGTCGATTCACACAGCCGTGTCACCTCTGAAAGGGCGCCCGTGTTTTTTGTCTTTTCCAGGTGCGTACTCAGAGTGACGGAAGTGGATACCGGATCCCCTGAGCAAACAGTCCTTGGCAGTTATATGGTGAGTATCTTGGGGGTAGATTCTTCCCTCCCCTGCACTGTGATTATTATGACGTTTGGAAACTGACTTCGGTTGGATACTACACTAGGTTCATAGTAAGGGTTTCCATTCGGTGCGGCAAATGATATACTCCCTCGAGAGACCTCCCTACCTTTAGAACAAAGGCTTTGGGGATGGTTATCAATGCACACTACCGTCGAATGGGATTTTCATCAACCATCCACATTTGATTAAAGTGGGTTGGAAAACTTGGCTTTAGTTGTTCCCACTAAGGTCATTCCCGTAGGGTGAGTACTTTTTCCCACTATGGCAGGCCTTCTAAAAGGTATTATCAAAACTTAAAATTGCATGAAATAAAGTAGATGAGTTTGGTATTTTGATCACCCAGTTAAGGGGAGAGCATAGGCCTATCACCGTTTAAAGCAAAACAAACAAGAGTTCAATTTTAAGCCCAAATAAGAATTTGTTATGCTAGGTGAAGATGTTGCTTCACAAAAACATGGAGTTCTTTTTAGCCCAAAAGAAGATGAAGTGACTATCCTAGGATTGCTTCATTTTAAATTATGTGACTAACCTAGGATTGCTTAATTTTAAATTATGTGACTACCCTAGGATTGCTTAATTCTTTTAAAATTCCTACTGTCTGCGGTCACGTCAAATTCAGTCAAATTAAATTACAAATTACAATTTGTAGCCTTTTTAGAAGTGCACTATAACAGACATCACGAGCGCTACAAGATGAATTAAGGGTGCTACAGGATGAATTATGGGCACTACAGGATGAGTCATGGGTGCTGCAGGATTGATCACAGGCGTTGTAGGATAAATCACGGGCGCTTCAGGATGAGTGACAGGCACTGCAGGATGAGTCACAGGCGTTGCAGGATGAATCATGGGCACTGCAGGATGAATCACGGGCACTAAACTAGGTGTGAATCTTGTTGAAGCATGTTTATTGCGCTAATCCGTTGTTTTCGGCCGTAACCTGTCAGAAAAACTTGCAAAAAGATGTTAAAATAGGGGCAAGAGCCCCACGGTGGGCACCAAAAATGCATGATAAAAAGATTGTGTATCAAAATGAATAAACAAATCACACAAAATGAAACATTAAACCAAAGAAAACTAAATAAATGAATTCAAATGAAACAAACAGAGCTTCTTCAGAGCCATTCCATTTTCCTCTATCTCTAGGGATTTGTTTGAAGCTGCTACTCTCAAATTGTGTAAGCAAAGCTTCTTAGAATGACAACCTGCAGAATGAGTGTGCAAAGGAAAGTGCTTCTCTATCCTATATGCTGGTGGAGTGAAAATGTTGATACAGATATACACAGGGGCTATGAATTATGGATGTTATGATATGAAGTGAATAGGCCATGATATGAAATAATTTTATGCTATGCTATGATGATAGAATGCTATGAATATTAAAAGGCTATGCTATTGCAAATTGGCTATAATTTTCCTGTATGAAAGCTTCTCTCTCATTTCAAAGACTCGGCAGTCCTTTTTATAGCTTTTTGCAGGCAAGAGCCTGGCTAGCAAAGATCAATGGTTGTGAGATTGTCTGGTAGATTTGAATGGTAAGAGATGGAGAGGTTGAGAGGAAGATGGAGAATGTTGGGAGGTTGGAGAGAAGAATGGAGCCTTGTCTTCAACCCACGGGAACAAGCTTGCACAGAAACAGAGAAATTTAATTTTTCTATTTTGGAAGTTTGTTTCACAGTTGTTGAAGATAATCCCCAAATTAATTAAATAAATAAATTTATTTAATTTCATTTATGTGAGTTTGATTTTTGATTTTAGGACTATAGAAGATTTACTTAAATATTTTGGAATATTTAATTGTGATGTGACTTTAGAAAAATTAATTAAATATTTTGGAATATTTAATTGTGAATGGATTTTAGAAGAATTAATTAAATATTTTGAGATATTTAATTGTGAATGGATTTTAGAGGAATTAATTAAAATATTTAATCTTTATTTGAATAAAATATCCAAGCCAAGATTAAATGATAATTAATATAAATAAATCGTAATGTTTTATTTAATTAATTAAGAAATGAATTAAAAAAGTGATTAAATAAACTTATTTATTTAATCGAAATGAAAGAATGAACAAATATAAATAAATTATTTAAGTTTATTTATATGCAGATTGAATTCAAAGATTTAATTAAATATTAAAAATATTTAATTAATTACCAGACTATGTGATGTGACCATTTTTAGGTGTATACATTTCCAACTATAATTAATACAAAAATACAAATAAGTATAACAGTGTATCACTTATATATATATGTATTTACAATTTCCCTATCAAGATAAGGGTATATATATTTTAATATACACGTATATATATTAAATAAACCTTTAAATTATATAAATACTTTAATATATATCAATACAAACGATATATATATTCAAGTACTATCCAGTGTCAAATACTAGTATTACTTGTATATGTTCACACATATACTATTGCTTATAAATACATTTATATTTCTATCTTACATTCATATTCACACCTATGTATATATATATATATATATATATTTACATATGTAGTGTTTGATATGTACAAAAGTTTCACCCTTTAGTTACATATATATTAATATATATTCGCCTTTTAATTATATATGCATACATATACATATACATATATATATCATTATTCAAATATAATAATTTATCCATCTATACATATGATCATTCATTCATAACATTAAAATATCCCAAACACATAAAAGGTATACGCCACCACGACTCAATTCAGAGAAATAACCAAAAGAAATAAAAAAAAATTAACTCAAACATTCCAATCATCCAAAATATGACCAAGGGTTTACTTATCGAATCCTCAAACTATCTTAATCAACTAGACCAAATAGGATGTGAGTGTGTGTATGCTTAATTAGGCTCATCAAGGGTTATTGGACCAAGTTCTTTTCTTGAGTGATACTCCTCCTCTCTTACCTAAAGGCTTGACTCCTTCCTGCATCCAACTTAGCGCATCACATAAGTAGTTATCCATTCACATGGAATTCATTTGCATCATCATCAAAGCATTAAAGTATTCACAATGCAATACATATTCATTCATTTCATTTCCTATCAGTATAAAACACAATCATTCCTTCAAAAGCAATAACATCTTAATGCATATTTTAGTATTTCATTCACCTATATTAAAGTCACGATTTACATTTATCATCATTTTCACTCATGGAGGTAAAAGTAACTTGGTAACTATGAGATGAGGTGTAACAACTTCAAGGGTGAGAATATTGTTGGAGCATATTTCCACTCTACCACAAAGTGATTCACTTCCCTAGAATTCTTCCTGAAAGAAGAATACTCAACCTAGAATGAGGAATACTAGCAATGCAAATTGAATGGAGTAATGGATTTTTGAAACAAGACATAACTACAAATAATGACTTCATGATTATCAATCACAAGGAAGACACCATAACACAGTCATGCATCGAATCCTATGCAAAAATCAGTCACATTAAGCAATAAATCAATTCATCTCTAATATTATTTGGACATCAATTTCCCATACACAAATAAGGTGCAAGGTTGCACATCTCAATGATTTTGTGGATAAAGGAAGTATAATTATCACATTCATTTAAACTATATGCACACAAACATATGAAATTATAGCTAGACTCATGCTTTGTTAATCAAGAAATATAAAGATTTCAACAATATAAGATTATGCAAAAATTATCTAAAGATTTGCTAAGAAAGTTCCTATGTCCTCTCACTTATATAAAAATATTTGTTTCAATAATGAAATGAGAGGAATTTAATCTAAAATGAGGTTAATAAACCAAGTCTTCAAAAAGATAAAGAATGGTTTAACTATCAAATTTATAACTTTACGCAAGGACCACTTGACAAATACATATAACCATGAATTACCTAGGTTGAAGATGACCATACCATAACCTAGTTAGATAATTATAATTATAGATATAGTCTCAATCTAATCAAACAAAGGTCATGATAACATTAATAAGACTAGGAGCACGATAGGACAATAAGACAATTTCCTTGGTCTTAAACCTAAATCTAGACATATGCTCAAATAGAGAAAACCATTCTTCCCAAAGTATTCATTTATCTAAATAAAAACATTTGTATAAACGATAAAACTTGATAGAAAGTGAACACAAGATCATATAATAGGACACATGAAGTCACCTTTAATGCTAAGTTCAAGGGAGACTTAGTATAAGGGTGAGACATCAAATAAGGAATTTTAAGAATACTTGAGAATGTATTTAATGATTGATGACTAATCCTTTTTCCTTAAAATAATATTTTGATTTGATGATTCTAACATCAAGGATATCATTCTAAAATTTATAATATTAAATAAATAAAATTAATGATAATATTAAATAACTAAAATTAATGATAATATTAAAATACAATTCATCTGCTTTTTATTTATCTCCCTATTTCAACCAAAATCATTAATAAATTTCAATCCTCAGAGAATTATTAAAATAAAGATATCATGATCAAAACATTATTGAAGTATACCTAACTAAGGAACATGCATTTAAGAAATAAAAATGGTATACTCTTTTTGGTTCTAACCTATCAACAAGGTAAGCGATTGAAACATCCATATATAATTATGCATCTTTTCATCATCATTCATCTCCTACTCTTTAAAAATTCACCCTTTTCTTATACCTTTGACAAAATAACAATGAGGTATGTAATTAACCAACATAATATGTAACTATTGAAATTCATACCATATACATCATACGCCTCTATTCTCTCAAATTTTAACTATTCTTTGATAGGCATGCATGCATTCATGATAGTGCAAACAAAATAAGGTAAAGATTTAATCCTAGGAAGGTCCATTTAGTTATCCGACCTCTCTCTAAAAGGGTCTTAACGCCACTTTCTTTCATGCAACATTACTAGAATTGAAGAGTATGAAGAAAACAAGATTGAGGCTTTAGAGACTTCCACACGATGCTCTAGGCTGAGAAGGTATACTTATAATAGTATGTTGGATTTAATGCAATAATCACAAAAATTGTTTAAGAGAATGCCACAAAGATTTGCGGCCTCAAAGACATAATGATCATAGATGCACTCACAAAATATTTGTTCCAAATACTTTAGCAACTTCCAATCATAAGCAATAGGTGGGGGGATTGTTTATCAGTGAAGTGGTGAAGGCATTTGAACTGTTCAAAGGGAATGCTAAGGAGATATCTTCCATGGGAATGTTGGAAAAATTATTTTTCTTGAGCCTCCTGCTCTCACGTCAAAACCCCCTGCTTCACCTACCCATCAGGAGCCCCCAATTTCAATGGCAGTTTTTGGGATCTTCATCCCTGCAACTCCTGACAGCCTCTAAAGTTAATGTGGTAGGAATTTTTGAATTCCAAATTTAATGTTGGTAGGTAATTTCAAATTTGAGAGGAAATTTTTGAAAGACAAAAAGAAATGAAGGAAAATTATTTTGTCAGTTGGAAGAGTTAGAAGAATTCTTAAGCAGTAACAATCTGAAGGGAATGTTTAATGTTTTGTTCTTTGTGTGATTCAGAGATGTCTGTGTGAGCTCCCAGAAGCTCCTAAACAACATCAACTATGTGTTTTGTATGTGAGCAGTGATTTCTCTTAAAGAGCTTTGTGTAGCTCCTGCTAGTGAGCTCCTAGCAACTCCTGAAGTTGTTTGTTTTTGGTTGAGCAGCTAATGAAGCTCCCAATAGATTGTAGTTTATAGTTTATAGTTTTCTTTCAGTAGTTTTAGTTTAATCTTTCATGTATTTCCATTTCTAGTTTATTGAATAGAAAAGAATCTTGCATGTCTCCTTGTGCTTCCATATTTTGATTTGGGTATTTCTAGTTTGGCCGGAAAAAAAAGCAGCAGCTTTGTGCTTTCATTTTGTTTAAAAAATTCTAACATGGTATCAGAGCCATAGGCCCCATTTCCTTGTGAGTTAGGGAATTTTTTTCTAGGTATTAAGTTTCTTGTGAAGGAGACATGGTTGGAGATGAAGGAAAGAGTTGGCAGTAGCCTTCATCCTTTAATGGACAAAACTATGATGTTTGGGCAAAGGAGATGAAGACCATAATGGTTTCCAATGATTTGTGGGAGTTTGTGGTTAGTGGGTTCAATGATGTGATTGACCCAGCAGCATATGTTGTGCTCAAAAACAACCAAAAGACCCAGTTGAAGGAGTTAAGGAGGAAAGGTGTTAAGGCATTGAGTTTGATAGAAGTAGCCTTGACAGAGGCCATTTTTCCTAGAATAGCAGTAGCTAACTATGCAAAGGAAGCTTGGGAAATCCTCCAAACAAACTAAAAAGGGATTGACAAGGTCAGATTGGTGAAGCTCCAGATGCTTCGAAGAGAGTTTGAGACTCTTGAAATGAAGGACAATGAGTTCATCTCAGTTTTTCACACAAGACTCTCAGGTTTAATAAACTAGTTGAGAGTAAATGCTAAGATCATTGATGATCAGAGGATTGTGGAGAAATTCCTAAGGAGCTTACCCGCAAAGTTTGATGTAGTGGTGATTTCCATTGAAGAGGAAAAGGATCTCACAACGTTGTTTGTTGATGAGCTGATGGATTCTCTGCAAACCCATGAGAAACACTTAAATAGGTCTGCTACTTCTTCCCAAGAGCAAGCTTTTAAAGCTCAATCAAATGCAAGAGGAAGGGGGAGAAGAAACAATGGTGGAAGGATCTCAAGAGGAAGAGGTCGTGGCAACTCTGGACGAGGAAATGCTAGAGGAGATAGCTCAGGACGAGCAAACAACCAAGAGGGAGCGAGCAGCTCTTAGACCAGCTCTCGAAGAGGCAAGAAGAACAGCAGTTTGAATCAGAAGAGTGACAAGAGAAATGTTGAATGCTACTACTATCATAAGTTTGGTCATTATGCAAGTGAATACTGGACAAAGCAATGTGATCAGTCAAAACAAAATGAAAATGTGGATTATTCAAATGTGGCTGAAGGAAATCAGTCCACAACCTTCATCATGTGCAACATTGGTTAAGAAGGTAGCCCGGAAGTCTGGTATTTAGACAGCGGTTGCAGCAACCACATGAGTGGTAATGAAAGTCTATTTTCTTTAATTGATAAGAAGTGAAGTCAGAAATTAGAATGGGGAACAATGGAGTAGTTCTAGTTGTGGGAAGAGGATATATTATGATATGTACCAAGCAAGGTGAGAAGAAGGAGATACATAATGTATTTCTTGCTCCTACGTTAAAGCATAACCTCATGAGTGTTGAAAAACTAATCCAAAATGGATACAAAGTGTTCATGGAGAAGGGTCAATGCATTATTTATGACAAGAATGAGAGGTTGAAGGTGTTTGTAGCAGTTCAAATGACAAAAAATTGGATGTTTCCCTTGAAGATTGATACATGCTTCTCATCTTAGTCTATTTTTCACCTCTCATGAATGGAAAATGTATAGCAATACAACAAGTAGCCCTCAAGAGCACCATTCAAGACCCATCCAAGCTATGGAATCTCAAGTATGGATATTTAGGCTATGCTAGTTTGAGTCTTTTGTCCAAGAATAAAATGATTGATGGTTTGCCAAGAATAGTAGAGCCTAATGTTAGGTGTGAGGCTTGCATTTTGGGCAAGCAACATAGGCAGCCCTTTTAATCAGACAACTCTACAAGGGAAAGAGCACCATTGGAGCTGGTGCACACAGATTTTGTAGGCCCTATGCAAATCATTTCTATTTGTAAAAGTAGATTTTTTATGACCTTCATTGATGATTACAGTTGTAAGACATGGGTCTATTTTTGCAACATAAGTCTGAAGTTTTTGATAGGTTTTTGTTGTTTAAGGCCTAGGCTGAAAAGGAGAGTGGAAATTTTATCAAGGTCCTAAGGTCAGATCGAAGAGGAGAGTATACCTCTAATTATTTTGTAATTTTTTGCAAGCAAAATGGCATCAAGAAGGAGCTAACAGCTAGTTATACTCCATAGCAAAATAGAATGGCTAAGAGAAAGAATAGGACTATCATGGAGATGGCAAGGAGCATGATGAAAGCAAAGGGACTCCCTATTGAATATTGGGGAGAGGTTGTAGCAACAACTATATATCTGATAAATAGAAGTCCAACAAAGGCAGTCTATGACAAAATACCTCAAGAGGCATGGACAAAACCCAAGTGGATGGTTGAGCATTTGAGAGTGTTCAGTTGTGTGGCATATGCACACGTTCCTAAGGAAAAGAGGTAGAAATTGGATGACAAGGGTGAGAAATGTATTTTCACAGGCTATAGTGAAGATTCCAAAGCCTACAGGCTATACAACCCGGTCACCAAGAAAATCGTCAACAGTAGAGACATGGAGTTTCTAGAAGATGAGTCATGGGATGGAGTGGTAGATTCTAACACCTCAAAATCACTCCTGATAGCTCCTAAAGAAGGAACAAAACATGAAGTTTAGCAAGAAGAACCTGTAGATGCTCCTGAAAGCATCATACGAGCTCCTGAAAGCTCTTGACAACTCTTGAAGTAGGAAGACAGTCAAGAAAAAAATCACAGATAGCCAGAGGATTGGCTCCTGAAGGCATCGGTCGAGCTCCTAAAAACTCCTGACATCTCTTGAAAGCTCTTGAAGTGAGCAGACAAAAAGGAAAGCAGCCAGAGACAGCCAGAAGATTAGCTCTTGAAAGCTCCGGTAGAGATCCTAAAAGCTCTGGAAGAGCTCCTAAGAGCTCCTGAAAGCTCTTGAACCTACCTGTTTAGCAGAGCAACAACAGTAGTGGAAGTTCAGACCCCACTCTCACCTCCCTAATGCCAAAGAAGACCAAGATTCTAAGGGAGATCTACCATAATGAAAGGTATGATGAAGAATTTGATGAGAGTGTGAATTTTGCATTATTTTCTCATAGTGATCCAGTTTATTTTGAGGATGTTGTGAAAGAGGAGAAATGGTGTGAGGCCATGGATGTGGGGATAGATGCAATAAAGAAGAACAACACATGCCTGAGTTAACTAATTTTCCTCTCAACAAGCAAGTTATTGGGGTAAAATGGGTCTACAAGACCAAGTGTAATGTCGAAGGAAGAATAGAGAGGCATAAGGAAAGATTAGTTGTCAAAGGGTACAAACAACAGTTTGAGAGAGATTATAAGGAGACATTTTCCCCCTATTGCAAGGATGGATACCATGCAAAAAATCATAGAAATTATAGTCTAGCAAAAGTGGAAGGTGTTTCAAATGTATGTGAAGTCCGCCTTCCTAAATGGAGTGTTGAAAGAGGAGGTATATGTGGAGCAACCATTGGGATATGAAGTTTCGGGTCAAGAACACAAGGTTTATAGGCTAAAGAAAGCTCTTTATGGGTTGAAGCAAGCTCCATGGGCATGGTACAGTAGGATTGACTCATATTTTATGAGCAATGACTTTAGCACAAGCGATGGTGAGCCCACTCTTTACATCAAGGCAGTTAATGGTAAGCTTTTAATTGTTGTCTTGTATGTTGATGGTTTAGTTTTCACTGGGGATGATGATTCCCTCATTTCTAATTTTGAAGAGGCCATGAAAAGAGAGTTTGAAATGATAGATTTAGGTCTTTTGAGATATTTTCTAGGCATAGAAGTAAAACAAATGCATGATGGTATATTTATCTCTTGAGAAAAATATGCAAATGAGATCTTGAAGAGATTTAGGATGCTTGGAAGTAAGCCTGCCCCAACACCAATAGCCATAGGTCTAAAGTTGAGCAAGGAAGATTGCAACAATAATGCAGATTTGACCATGTTTAGAAGTTTGGTTGGAAGCTTAATGCATTTAATTGCAACTAGGCTTGATATAATGCACAGTGTGAGTCTTATTTCCAAATTTATGGAGACTCCAAGGGACACCCATTGGCAAGCGGTTAAAAGAATCTTGAGGTATGTGAATGGCACCAAAGGATATAGAATTATGTACACAGCAGCAAATGAGTTTGGGATGGTTGGATACACGGATAGTGATTGGGTAGGAAGTTTGGATGATAGGAAGAGCACATCGAGCTATGTGTTTCACTTGGGTTCGGGAGTCATCTCATGTGATTCCAAGAAACAACCCATAGTTTCCCTATCTACAGCAGAGGTTGAGTATATAGTAGTGAATGTAGTAGCATGTCAAGCTATTTGTCTTAGAAGAATCTTGGTAGATGTGAGAGAAGAACAAGAGGATGGAACAATAATTTTTTTTGACAATGTTTCATCAATAGCTTTGATGAAAAATTGTTTGTTTCATGGAAGAAGCAAGCACATTGAAATCAGGTATCATTTTATCAGATAATTGGTTGAGAATGGTGAAATCAAAATGGCATTTTACAAGTCTGAGCAGCAGCTAGCAGACATATTTACCAAGCCTTGGAGCAAGGACAGTTTTGAGCGCCTAAGGAGTAGATTGGGCATTGTTGATTTGGATCAAGATTGATCTTGTTTTGTCGACTCAAGACAAAGGGGGAGTGTTGGAAAATTTATTTTTCTTGAGCCTCCTGCTCTCACGTCAGAACCCCCTGCTTCACCTATCCATAAGGAGCCCCCAATTTCAATGACAGTTTTTGGGATCTTCATCCCTGCAACTCCTGACAACCCCTAAAGTTAATGTGGTAGGAAGTTTTGAATTCCCAATTCAATGCTGGTAGTTAATTTTGAATTTGAGAGGGAATGTTTGAAAGAAAAAAAGAATTGAAGGTTGATTATTCTGTCAGTTGGAAGAGTTGGAAGAATTCCTGACCAGCAACATTCTGAAGGGAATGTTTTATGTTTTGTTCTTTGTGTGATTCAGAGATGTCTGTGTGAGCTCCTAGAAGCTCCTAAACAGTAGCAGCTATGTGTTTTGTATTTGAGCAGTGATTGCTCCTGAATAGCTCTGTGTAGCTCCTACCAATGAGCTCCTAACAGCTCCTAAAGTTGTTTGTTTTTGGTTGAGCAGCTAATGAAGCTCCCAACAAATTGTAGTTCGTAGTTTAGAGTTTTCTTTCAGTAGTTTTAGTTTAATATTTCATGTATTTCCATTTCTAGTTTATTGAATAGAAAAGAAGCTTGCATGTCTCCTTGTGCTTCCACATTTTGATTTGGGTATTTCTAGTTTGGCTAGAAAACAGAGCAACAACTCTATGCTTTCAATTTGTTTAAAAAATTGTGATAGGAAATGCATACCAACCTTGCAGTTGCAGAGAAATGACTGAATGGTTTATTGGCTTAGAAACTTCCAAGCAAATTCAAATGATCAGAGTGAAATAAAATTCCATAACCCTTGTCGTTCTCTCTACCCTGGCTGAAATGGAAGGAGACTTTTGAATCATCCATGGATGTCATCAAAGATCACCTTGGGGTGGTGGAGGCAGAAAGAATTATAGTAGGAAATAATTATTTGGCATGCATGTGAAATGTGGAAGCATAGGGTTCTTTGATGAAGACAAGTATGAAGTTAAATCCAAGGAAAATGATCAATT
>VDFB02133694.1:0-14967 GCA_007258455.2 Sequoia sempervirens | reverse complement strand
TACATGACACACCAACATACATGTACATACAAACATACAAATATATCAACAAACATTCAATAGAATGACATTTAACATAAAAGAAGATAAAACGAGAGCATGTTATAACGCGCTCATGTTATGTATTGCTTGACCTATATCCAGGATAAGTAAAAAATGTCAAAACTAGGAAATAAAACGAGTGCGTTATATCTTGCTTTGGGAATCCCAGAGCCTTAGCATTGGTATTTGCCTTAGAATACCAACCCAAAGGCTTGGAGGGCATTCCCAACGACCATAGATGTGTTTTTACAAATGCTACAATTTTTCATATAATCGAGTTCATGCTCACCATCACGATTGCATTTGTTCAATATCGGCAAAATCGAACACATGTGGGTAATGTTAGGTTCTCTCTTAACTATCCAACGATGTAATTTTTTTCACTTTTTGACAATGTTAAGCCTTCATCCATAATTTATTTTGTTTGTATGTCTTTTTTGCCAAAAAGTAGTGTTTGGTGTTTTTTTCATTATAAATTAAACCATTCATTAAATTTCAAATAAATTACATTTTTAGAAACTAGACTCCATTCTACAAATTTAAAAAAAATAAAAAAATCAATTACTTTCCAAATTTTGTAGGGGGAGCACGGCCAAAATTCTATTTTTCAGGAAGTGCCCACTTAGAAAATTAGTAAAAAATCAAATATTCATTAAAAAATTATCAGAAAAAATTTGCATCAACTAGATACTATTAGCTAACTTTGACCATAGCAATTTTTAAAATACTACAAAAAAGTTCACCATGCTAGGGTCGTACAAGAGTTGCTTTGTTATGTTTTTCTGACAAAAACAACACCAATTTTTGTATGTCCCTCTTTTGAACCTTTTAATCTCAAACTTTCAAAATAAATTAGTAGTTTAGAAAGTAGACTTGGAGCACTTCAATCCTTATTTTTGTTCCAACTCAAAATTTTGAGTGTAACTATCCTCAATTTCACATCCAAGGTTAGTATTTCCTGATTTCAGAAAAAATAGTGGCCACTTAAGCCCCCTTTTTGAGAACCATCTTGGTGCATTTACCCTAATATATTTATCTATGTTTTTAATATTTTATGGTATAATTTGATTATAAATGTTCTCCTTCTTTTCATTAATATTTTTTCATCATATATAATTTTATATTAATTTATATTAATATATATAGTTTCTTAAAAAAATTATAACCTTTTTTTTTTTTTTTTGGAAAATTGCTATCAAAGAGGATAGCACTCATCTATTATTTTGAATCAAGATTACATATAATTTCTCAGTTACAATAGTTAATTTTTCTCCCCAAATTTTGTTGATCTTAATGTCATTAAATGTTTGGCCCTTGAGGGAGGAGATTTCTTCCTTTTTACTTTTGTCCATTCCTGCTCCAACTTACAGGAGATATTCTGCTCGATGCAAAATTCCTTCTTAGTCACTTCTTTAGATACTAAACTTGTTGAGATCACCAAAGACTCAGGAGACTGGTGATCAGAACACTCTAATGTAATTGGTGCAGGTGGTTTTGCTTGAGTTAGAGGGGAGAGCCTTTGATCTGGAGCTTATGGAGCCATTGAGGGAGGAGAGCACTAAGTAGGAGGCATTTCCTGTGAAGAAGAATCATCCTTCACCCTAGGAGCAATTATATAGTGGTTGGATTCAACCCCAATCCACCAAGAAGGTTGATAAGTAACTACACCCTGCACTTTAGCTTGCTTCTTATTACATTGGGGGGTACCATGGGCTATTGAGAAACAATTTCTGCATCTAAAAGCTATCTTTTCATAATCTACATGTTGTCTCCAATGCCTATTTTCGACTTTCAATGAGATTTCGGCCAGTAGGCCTTTGGACAAATCAAATTCAACACATAACCGAGCACATGTAGAGTTTTCATAATTGATAGTTTCTTTAGAAATGCTATGATATTTACCGAGACCATTGGCAATTGCAATCAAACACTCAATTCCCCAAAATTGCAAAGGAAGGTAGGGTAATCTTACCCAAAGGAATGCTGAGGAGAACGTCTTAGTTCGAGGATCAAAAGAGGGGAACCAAGGTTTGATGCATTGAAATTCTCCCTGGTAGAACCAAGGCCCTGTATTGAGGATCAATTCCTTATCTTCCAAAGATTTGAATTCCAAAATAAAAAAGCCCTTTGCGCAAGGGTAAATACTAATTTCATCCTCCATGTATTCTTTCCAGTTATTACTTATCCAAGTGTGGAGGTTGCACAACTTTGGCCAAACTTTCATGAATCTGCAAATCAGCGTGTGCTCCTTTAGATACTCCTCTTTGTCCAAAGCGATGTTGTCCAGACATATTTTCGGGGCCGTGCCTGAGTTGCGGATGAAGAACGAGGGTTTCAGAGTAGCGCACAGACGGGAAGGAGAATGGTCTTGGGAAGAGGACTGTGGCATCTTCCAATCCTCCACCGTGTCTGGGGTATCCTTACCCAAAGCCGTTTTAAATGAAACGACTTTGCGAGGACCTACCTCCCCATCCCGCGCAAAACCCTGCTTGAAATGAGAAGCCCTAACCGCGGCCTGGCTAAGGCACAAACTAGAATAATCTACAAATTCCAAACCATCAGGGGCGCGAGCACCTTTGTCTTTCAGCGTGGAGTGCACAAAGGAAGACGGAATAAAGGTCGTTGGAGAAAACGGAACAGAGGACGCGAGAATTTTCAGAGTAGTGGGAGCCATCCTCCACGCACAGTTCAAAAATTATAACCTATTATATATATATATTATTACAAGTAATAATTTGTAGGTAAATAAGTTAACCTATATTATGTAGGTAATATATTAATTTATATTATATATTTATATATATAGGTTATTTTATTTTGTAGGTTCTCCTTTCACATATATTAATAAACTATGTTAATTATAATATTACCTATTTACTTAGTTTATATAATATAATTTATAAATTATTAATATTAAATTAGAATATAATATATTTATTGTATTAATAGTATATTTAACTTCAACTATAATATGAAGATTTCACTATCAATCAAAATCAACTAGAATCAATCTAAGAATTATTTTTAATAATAAATCATTTGATTATTTAATGTTTAGCAAATATGTATTCTAAAGAACAAATTCAACTTCAACTTTATTAGTCATAGTTATGTCTAGTACAAGTAATTCATAAACTACTTCCTTCTCTCAATGAATGAGTTCATTATATAAATATTCAAATGTATTCAACTTTAATTATTTTATAAAAAAAACACCAAACAATAAACATTTATTCCAATTTATTTTATTTTCAAATATTTAACATAAAACAAGATATTTACATTACATAACCAAAACATATAAAAAAAACCAACACTATTAATCAAACAAAACACAAAATACAAAAATCAAAACTAAAATACAACAATTAAAAAAATTACATTTAATTTTATTCATATTAATTAAACTTACATTTATTTTTATTCCAACTCTACAAATCTCTAATTAGAATACTACAAAGGCAAGTACTCGCCACTACGTGGCACTTGTTAAAATTGCAATTGAAATGAGCTACCTACAAAAGTTTTTCCAATTATTATTAATCACTACGATAATAAACCATATACAATTATTAAAATTTGATTCCTTAGGTTTGAATAACATATTCCTATTTAATTAAACAGCCCATGATATATATATATATATAAATAAGTTGAAACATATCAATCATTAAAAATCAAAGATGACCGTTGGGCCCAAAAGTATGCATCTCCAGATTTAAAAGAAAATAAAATATAATTTGACCGTTTGCCAGTGAAAACGTGTATATATGTCACGTTTGGCATCATCAAGGCTCATCAGTGACATTTACAAAAAAAAAGACTCAACAGTGACTCGTGAGCTCAGCGAGTTATTTGCTGTGAAACTAAAAGTGCTGAGCGACTGTGAAACATCTTCTCTGCCAGAATATCGGCTTGATTTCTTAGTTGTATATCATTACTCTGTGGGTGTTTGTTTTTTTTATCCTTTTTTTCTATTTTCGTTGTTGGTCTGTTTTGTTTTGCAGGATAGAATGGCTGCGGATTCCCCAAAGAAGGCCTTCAGAAGGACTGATGAAAGGCAGAGACATCCAATGCAAGAAAATTTTAATATGGGAAGTCACCTGGTCAGGCACAATAGCGTAAGTATATATGATTATTATTAGGAATATCAATGATTTCGGGTGCAGGAGGACTAATGGTTGGGGTGATTGCAGAGCGATAGATTTATTCCGGATAGAGCTTCCATCGATTTGATCAGGCACAATAGCGTAAGTATATATGATTATTATTAGGAATGTCAACGATTTCGGGTGCAGAAGGAGGGCTAATGGTTGTGGTGATTGCAGAGCGATAGATTTATTCCGGATAGAGCTTCCATCGATTTGGATGTAGCTCGGGTGTCCCTAAATGACGAGGAAAAAGAAAATAGTAATTGCCTTGACAGTCCTTGTGCCTCTAGAGAAGCTTACAGGAAACATCTCTCTGCAACAATGTTTCCCAAATCGAGGATTCTTGCCTTTCAAAGCAAGCCCCCTCCAGCACAAGAAGCCATGCACAATAGTACTCTTTACTCGTCTGCTCCTCCTCCTCCTTTTCAGCCCAAGTCGTCCAGAACACATCGATACATTCCGCAGGTGAGAGATTGGACCTTACCATAGTAGAGAAATGAGTATAAAATTACAATTTACAGTCATTGATATATTTGTTTTCCTTACAAGAAAATTATGTTTTAGCGTGCTGTCTTCGTAATGCTTGATTTTCCTGTTAAGGTTGGACTGTAATGGTGATTTGTACAGTAGGGCAAGATTTATTATTTGCAGAGTCTTGCCGAGTTTTTATTGAGATTTTTTGCCTTTTCTGAGGCTAATTTCCACATTCGTTAGGTTTCTATGGTAAAATGATAAATCCTAGCCAAGCCATTCTCTCATTTGGGTTGGATCTCATTACCCATAACTAGAGAAAGATTTTCAGTTCTAGTTTTATTATTTGCAGAGTCATGCTTACAATTTACAGAGTTCTTTTGCTATTGACAAGTTTGAAACATCCCAGGGTGATTCCATAGTTTGAGGTTTAAAATCCAAGATTTAGATTTTCTTAAGCAAAACCATTCTCTGAGTGGGTTTGAAAGTTCAATGCCCAAAATTAATGTAAAGGTTTTTCTCATTCCAGTTTTATTATTTGCAGAGTTCTTTTTGCAAAAGAACTCTGGAGACGGTTCATTTCAAAGTCGAATAATTTCATGATTTTAAGGTTTGCAATGGTAAAAAGTTGAATGCCAAGCCTTAGATCTGCTTAAGCCAAACCATTCCCTGAGAGTGGGCTTGAGACTCAATACCTAAAAACAGTATGGTTTTATCCAGTTGCCGAGTCATGCCTGAATTGTCATACTTGTGTCAGATGAATTGTGCAACGCTTATTCCACAGTTTTGAGGTGTACAATGGTCATAGATTTGCTTGTTGAAGACCAATCCATTAGGCAAAAATAGTGTGAGTGTTTTATTATTTGCTAAACCTTCCTTCATTAGCCAGTCCATGCCTGGACTCTGTTATGTGCAAGAAAGTCAAGTCTCAATACAGTGGTTTGATTTTTATTCTCTTCTAAAGGGAGGGGCTTCTGATAAGATTTATGTTGTTACTACATTTACAGTGTCCGGAGAGGACTCTGGATGCTCCAGAGATTGTGGATGATTATTATTTGAATCTCATGGACTGGGGTAACAAAAACGTATTAGCCATAGCACTTGGGGACACTGTGTACCTGTGGGATGCCTCCACAGGTCTTATTTCAGAGCTGATGAGCCTGACTGAGGAGGAGGGCCCTGTAACCAGCGTTAACTGGGCATGCGATGGAAGACACATTGCAGTGGGGCTGAATAACTGCAGTGTGCAGATATGGGATACAGAGAGCAATCGGCAGCTGAGGACATTGAAAGGGCACAGTGGAAGAGTGGGATCCCTGGCATGGAACCAGGGCCAACATTCAATTCTCACGTCAGGCGGCCTGGATGCCAAGATTTTGAACCATGATGTCCGGATCCGGGAGCACATTGTGGATACATACAGAGGACATGAACAGGAGGTCTGTGGGTTGAAGTGGTCTGAGTCTGGCCAGCAACTTGCCAGTGGAGGAAATGACAATCTGCTGCATATTTGGGACCAAAGGAGGAGCCTGGCTACTCACCGTTTGGATGCCCACCGCGCTGCAGTAAAGGCACTAGCCTGGTGCCCATTCCAGAGCAATCTGTTGGCATCCGGCGGAGGAAGTGCAGATAGGTGTATTAAAATGTGGAATACACACACAGGTTCCTGCCTTAATTCTGTGGATACTGGCTCTCAAGTGTGTGCCCTCTTGTGGAGTAAGCACCAGAGAGAGCTGCTGAGTTCTCATGGCTATAGCCAGAATCAGCTGACATTATGGAAGTATCCTTCAATGGTCAAACTGGCTGACCTGACTGCCCATACTTCTAGAGTACTATATCTAGCACAGGTAACTACACTTGACACATTTTCTTACCCTGTATTTAATGAACATGAGGTTTCCACAGTCTATTGGACGAAGCAAGAAAAAACCTCTGGATCAGCTTTGTTAATTTATTGGATCAAATGTCGACCAGATTGAAAAGCTTTTGGGAAAATCCTGTGTACATTAGTTTTCATCATTCTGTACACAGTTTTGTCCAGAAGTTTTCCCACTGTACCTTTTTTTGTTTGTTTATTTATTGGATCAGCTTCTAACAATAACAAGCTCTACGTTTCACAGAGTCCAGATGGGTTTACAGTGGCTTCTGCAGCAGGAGATGAGACGCTCAGATTCTGGCAAGTATTCGGAGCTCCAGACACTCCAAAGAGTAGTAGAACCAGTACAGATATTGCAGGGGGAGCTTTTAAAAAGTATCTTACTCACATTCGTTGAAGAAATTGGAAGATTTAACGCATCCTCCGGCGTTTCAGGTGCGCACCCAATTCGTGTATCTTGTTATTTTTTTGTCCATATTTTTGTTTTCTTCTAACAATCTTTAGTGTAGTGGCTCTTAAGGCATTGACTGTCAATATCCATTGATGTCTGCCGCAATAGTGCATTTCCTGGCGTTTATAAACGCCGCCAGTTTGTTGGCAATTGTTAGCTCAACGATACCCTGCAGCTGGTGATCAGGCTGTGGCTGTGTATAGTTAAAAGATGAAAATGTTTGTAAGAATTTTCACAGATTAATTTCAACTTACAGAAGATCAATTTTGAGTACCGACGGGAATTGTTCAAGGTTTTTTAAGGCTGCCCTGCAGTAATTCTTATATTAAAAAAATGATAATGTAAAGGGCGTCTTTTATGACTTGGACATAGTTCATACTATTCTTGGGCAGTCATGCTCTTTTATATCTAGACCTTAAAAGGAAACAGCAATGTTGCTGCTATCATGATTTTTTTGTCCTGCAGCTGAGACTGTTATGCCTGCTGCTGTTGGCTCAGCAGTGTTACTGTTATAGTTGAAACTTTGCATTATTGAAAAAATTTATTCTTTTTTCAAGAGAAAAAATAAAATAAAATAAAACAGGGTTTGAAAGTTTTGGCCAAGTTTGCAGAATGGGGAAAGAACGAAAATCTTTTTACTATTGCAAATCGTGGGCATAATGCAATTTAAGGATATTGATCATCTTTATCATTCTTAAAAATAATATCTTGTTTCGTTACTCTACTGGAGTCAGGACGGCTCTAAATTGAAACCTTAAAGCTTAATAGCATTTGGATGAACATGGTCCACTGGTCCACTGTAGGCCGTTTCTGCCACATGAGAATGCTTGCTTCTTATGAGGTGTTTCCATTTCCTTCACAACGACACTTTTAAAGAATATGAGATCCAAGATGGGCAAAGTCCTACCGTAAATAAATTTGCACTTGTACCGAAAGGAGGTGCAATGGTCTTGGGGATTGTATTTTATATTAGTCTGAATCAACATAAAACATATGTTTAAATTTCTATTTTGCATGAAATATGTTTCATATTTTTTTTGTTATACAACTGTAGATGATGTTATTTATGTACGTGATCCTTTTGCTCTGTTATACAACTGTAGATGATAATTTCAATTGTGGGTATGGGACACAACATCGCCTGGGATTTGAACCCGGGGTTTCATTATACCCAGAACTCTGTGATCATACTTTACACTTTGTTGGGTGAAGTGTTCCCATTGCTCATTTGTAAAATGTCTTATGTTTAATGTTGCATAAACGACCACAAATTTCAGAAAACCCTTTGATCATACTTACAGGTTGTTGGGTGAAGTATTATCCTTGCTCATGTGTACTAGCTTGCTGAATCCACTAACTTGAAGTGAACTATGTTATACTTGCTTCTTTTTGTTTTTGGAATTTATACATTTTCCAGAAAATTCTAGGGCTAGCTGAAGATTCATTCTATTAGAATTGTTAGGATGCTTGAGGGATCCTCAACATTGAAGGGTTGGCTCTTTCTTCATGAGAAAATGGAGATCAATTGTCCTTAAGATCAAGGGTAGGTTCTTCTATCATGTCTTCCCTTTTCCCAAAAGCTTCCAGATGCGTTTTTCGTAGAGAATCCTTACAGCCCAAGCATCTCTCAGATCAAGACCAAACTTTGAATCCCCAACATCCCCAAAACAGGTATATCAGATGGGTTTAATGCTGCAATTTCCCGCTCTGCCAATTCTCATTTTCCTGCAGGGTTTAAGAGTCGCTTTGCAGAAATTTCTGAAGTTAGCAATGAATTGAAGAAACCTAGCAATGCTGAATGCTTGAAGTTTCCCAATGCCACGACAAGCATTGCTTGTAAGGTGTCTGTCACTAGGAATGTTGTTGAAGAAAATACACCCTGCAAAACAGGTCTTGTGTTTGAGAATACAAATTCTACCATGAGTAAAGGTTGCTTTTCCCCCACAACACTAGGGGTTGGTTGCTTTTCCCAATAAGAGTTCCATCAAGGTAGGGAAGTTTCCTAATGCCAAACAAGCATTGCTTGTAAGGTGTCTGTCACTAGGAATGTTGTTGAAGAAAATACACCCTGCAAAACAGGTCTTGTGTTTGAGAATACAAATTCTACCATGAGTAAAGGTTGCTTTTCCCCCACAACACTAGGGGTTGCTCCTAATTCTACTCCCCAAAAAACATTTTCTGTTGTCTCCTCTACTAACAATACTCTTGCAGTTAGGACCCGGTTGAATTCTAGCAATAAGAGTTCCATCGGTAGAAGGCCTCTCCGTTTTGAGCATGTTCCAATTTCACCAGATGTTACCACTCATGATTTGTCTCCCAAATCTAACAGTTTTGCTTCTCCAAGATTCTTCACATGTTTCTCAATTCTCTGGGCAGAAGTCTGAAATTTCTAAGGTCAGAAGAGCAGTAATGTTTAAAAAATCAAACAAAAGTTCCCCTGTTTCTATTGGTAAGGATTCTTCAGTCCGTTCAACTGATTTGAAAAGAAAGGCAGCCAAGTTTCTATCTACAGACACCTATGTGCTCTCTACACCTGAAGGGAATAGAAAGTTATGCTGGATACAATCGAGCACTCTCCCTCAAGGGTGTTGGCAATCAATAAATCCATCAACTCTTTCCTGTCTCCATCAAAAACTTTGAGCTTGGAGAAAATTGAGGGCGAGAAAACTCTGGAGGAAGTCTTCCTTAGCACTCCACTTCCTTAGTCTTCCTTAGGGAAATTTACAATGAGTTGTGGGTTTACTTATGTCTGTGGATAATTTTACTATTTTCTTTGAGTAGGAAAAACTTTATTTGGAAGCTACAAACCTTTTCCTCGGTTTGAACTTCATACAGGGGAAGAGGTTCTGGCATCAAAAATTTCCAGTAATATCAATTAGGAACTTTGGGTATGTCTTTGCCTCCCAATTCTTGATATGTAGGTTCAATCCTGATAATCAAACCCACAAAATTTATTAGATATAGGCCCCAAGTAAAGAATGTTATTAGGTCATGGTTTACTTGTACCTCAAGATAGCTGTGAAATAATTCCACACCTCTCCACTTAGACATATTGAATGTATTTTGAGATGGATTCAAGGCTATACCTCCAGCGTCTAAAATATACTACAGCACTTTACTGTTAGATATCTCAATAGAATAATTTTGTTTGGCTGCTACTCAAGATAGCCATCATTAGTGCACATTAAAACAAAAGAACTCTAAAAAGTTATTTTGCCTATAATTTATAAGTTGCCCCAGAAAAAGACCAAATGCCCTGATAGAAGGTTTTCAGAGGAAATGGGCTTAGTAATCACAAATATAGGAAGAACTATCTAGACAAAATTATGTGTTCTAACTTACTTGATAATATGAAAGCCATGCAACATTGGACTTTTTCTTAGTAGCATTCGACACTTGTTTCTTCAAGGAATTGTAATTGTAATTGTAATTGTCTTCAATCTAGAGAAGCAATGTTGTATAAGCAATTCATGCACATGAAATCAATATATATTAATTATAAATAAAAAATATGGAAGTTATGCATGCTTACCTATTTTGTAAACATAGGTGGCTCTTGTTTTGCAGTTAAAAAAGGTTGCTATATATTTTATCCATTCGGCTCTCCAGATGAAACCATGGTCAGTCCCATTAATGTTTTTTTTTTAAGTTTTCATATAAACAACGAGCACATCGACTACAATATACACTAATACTGCAAATAGATATTTCTACATCATATGCTTAGGTTTTCAGAAGAAATGGGCTTAGTAATCACAAATATAGGAAGAACTATCTAGTAATCAATTGCATTTTGTTTCCACAGTCCATAATAGTTAGCTTCAAGACTTCTGGATAAACTGTGTGCATATTTTTACATCAACGTTTCGGATCATACTCCATGATCCATCTCCTATTTTTATCCAAGTCTGCTATCTCATCTTTCACTTCTCTCTCTTTCTGCTTTTCATCCTGATGATGGATCATGGAGTATGATCCGAAACGTTGATGTAAAAATATGCACACAGTTTATCCAAAAGTCTTGAAGCTATCTAGTAATCACTAATACTTGATAATATTAAAGTCATGCATGAATTGGGCTTTTTCTTAGTAGCATTGGATACTTGTTTCTTCAAGCAATTGTAATTGTAATTGTCATTAATCTGGAGAAGCAGTGTTGTATAAGCAATGCATGCACATGAAATCAATATATATTAAATATAAATAAAAAATATGGAAGTTATGCATGCTTACCTTTTTGTAAACATAGGTGGCTCTTTTTTTGCAGTTGAAAAAGGTTGCTATATATTTTATCCATTCGGCTCTCCAAATGAAACCATGGTCAATCCCATTAATGTTTTTTTTTTTTTTCATATAAACAATGAGTACATCAACTACAATATACACTAATAGTGCAAACAGATATTTCTACATCATATGCTTAGTGTTTAAGTACATAGACTGTAATGTCCCCGAAATAACTTGAATTATTTTGGAGGGAAGCTCATAGCGGTGTTTCTAAACACCACTCTAAATTTAAATAATATTAAATAAATAATAATTAAATATTTTTAATAATAACATTTAAATTTGAATTTATTCTGGCCGACTTCTCCTGGGAAGGCGCACAAATAATATTTCGATTCTTCTTTTGCTTGGGCCGACTTCTAACCAAGAAGCATTTATATTGGAAAGCGTTTCATATCTTGGCATCACGGAATCAGGTATGGACAATTGACAGCATAGCTTGTCGACCTCTGGAGGACGTAGTTCAACCAGTGGGTTTGTGTTGGGTTTCATCATTTCGTCACCACTTCATCACAGGATTTTCTTGTTCAGGAGTCGACAATTACCTAGAGGCAATCGCTATACCATCACGTAGGGAGCTCAGTGGGTTCATCCCGTGGCTAGTCCATCACCGTCGGGAAGAGCATATCGCAAATTGGAGACCGAGGAGAATATTGCGTGCATCAATCTCTTTCTGCGTGACTTGCTGGAGGATGACTCGATCTGGGGAATTCATGGCCTACACTTCCTTTGGGCGTCGATACTCATCAAGGCACAATCGTGATTCGTTGAGCTTCATATATCCATCTAATATCGTGTTCCTGTCGCAGCGTCTCTTGCACGGGATTGGAGAAGAATAGCAATCGAACTTCCCGGCTTGAATCACGAGGAGGCATTGAGAATGTGCCGGCCAAGTCTTAGTAACTCCTGAGGCAAAATAAACAAACAAAGTGATCTGCTGATCACAAAACAAGCAAACATACCAAAGCCCCAAATTGCCTTAAGAAGATGAGAGGTAGGGCATCTATTATATAGAGAACCAGATTTACAAGGGAGTTATGGCACACAACCATAATGACCAATAACTCAACCATAAAACTAAATGCAAAACCTGAAAGTCAAGAAAGGATAGCTACATATTTAATAAGCCCAATGGGCATTACAAATAAGTCAAGAAAAGCTATTGCACATGCTATAGACCGATAGATGTTGATAAATGTTGTCATTCTCCCCCATAATGACCATTGGGAAGAACATGAAGTAGATCTCTAAGTTTCTGGAACCTTTCACGAGCTAGAGACTTCGTGAAAATATCTGCTAACTGATCTTCTGTACTACAGTACACAATCTCAATCAATCTTTGTTGAACCAACTCTCTGATGAAGTGATGTTGAATCTCAATATGTTTGGTCCTGCTATGAAATACTGGATTCTTTGTCATTTGTATAGCACTCTTGTTGTCACAATACAACAATGTAGGTCTAGTTTGTATGTGGTGTAAATCCTCTAGTAGTCGTCTCAACCACACAGTTTGGCAAGCTACTGATGTTGCGGCTTTATACTCGGCCTCTGCTGTAGAAAGTGAGACAGTTGGTTGTTTCTTGGACTTCCAAGAGAAAACTGCTGAACCAAGACTGAAAGCGTAACCAGAAGTAGACTTTCGGTCATCTGTGGAGCCTGCCCAATCTGAATCTGTATAACCAACCAACTTGCTATCCTCTGAATGCTGAAATTTGAGTCCATAACTCAATGTCCCTTTGACATATCTAAGAATCCTCTTAGCTGCATTCCAATGTGTTTGCTTAGGTTCTGACATGAACCTAGATACCAAGCTCACTGCATAAGTGATATCTGGTCGAGTAGTAGTTAAGTAGATCAAACTACCAATCAACTGTCTATATAGAGTAGGGTCCACTAGATCTGACACATCTAAGCTAGACAATTTAAGTCCAACTTCAATAGGTGTTGCAACTGGTTTGCAACTATTCATCTGAAATTTCTGTAGGATGTCTGAAGCATATTTTTTCTGAGACATGAATATTTCATCTTTGTTTTGCCATACTTCTATACCAAGAAAATAGTGCATCTGTCCCAAATCTGTCATCTCAAATTCAGCAACCATAGCCGCTCTAAACTCTGCAAATAAAGTTGAATTGTTCCCAGTGTAGATAAGATCATCAACATAGAGAACTAGGATAAAAATATCCTTAGTTGAGCTCCTAATATAAAGATTTGGATCTGACTGACTTCTTAGAAAACCTTTCTGCTGTAGGTATGAGTCTATCCTTGAATACCACGCTCTTGGTGCTTGCTTAAGACCGTACAAGGCCTTCTTTAATCTGTAAACATAATGCTCTTTAGAGGTTATTTCAAAACCTCTAGGTTGAGAAACATACACTTCCTCATCAATATATCCATTCAAAAAAGCACTCTTTACATCCATTTGATAAACTATCCAACTCTGCTGAGCTGCCAAAGCCAAAACCAATTTGATAGTATCCATGCGTGCTACAAGTGCAAATGTTTCAGTGTAATCAATACCCTCCTGTTGAGTGTATCCTTTGGCTACCAATCTAGCCTTATGCTTATCAATGCTTCCATCAGATTTATATTTAGTTTTATACACCCATCTTGTACCAACAATTTCCTTACCAGGAGGTAGTTGAACCAAATCCCATGTGTCATTCCTTTCAATTGTTTCTATCTCACTATGCATTGCTTCAACCCACTCTTCTTTTTCTTGAGCTTGTTCAAATGTTTGTGGTTCATTACTTTCCATGATTTGAGTCATCAAAGCATAATTCACTTTTGCTTGTGATCTTGTTGTCATTTTCTCAAAATTTGAATCCAACATAAGAGTTGATGGATGATTCTTTTCTGTTCTTTTTTGATATTTTTGATACCTTCTTGCTCCTGTACTAGAAGATTCAGGTTCATTTTCTTCTTCTTCTCCTTCTTCAACTTCATCAATCATTATCTCTTTTCCCTTTGTTTCATTTTCCTTGCTATATTCTGCTGCTTCATTGAATACCACATCTCTACTTATAACAAGCTTCTTTCCTATTGGGTCATACAATCTATATGCTTTATTTTCGGATCCATACCCAATAAAAATACATTTTAGGCCTTTATCATCTAACTTAGACCTTTTTTCTTTTGGTATGTGTGCATAAGCAACACAACCAAATACTCTCAAGTGATCAACACTTGGCTTTATCCCAGACCATGCTTGTTCAGGAGTCATTCCTTTAACTGCTTTTGTAGGACTTCTATTTAGAAGATACACTGTTGTACATACTGCTTCTGCCCAAAACATTTTATCTAAATTCTTCTCTTTCATCATACTCCTTGCCATTTCAACAATGGTTCTATTCTTCCTTTCAGCAACTCCATTTTGCTGTGGAGTGTAGGAAGTAGTGAACTCTCTCTTGATTCCATGATTTTTGCAAAAATCTAGAAACTGATTTGATTTGTATTCACCTCCATTGTCTGACCTTATCACTTTGATGTACTTACCACTTTGTTTCTCAACCAACTTCTTGAATTCTACAAATTTTTCAAACGCTTCTGATTTTGAAACCAAACAATATACCCAAGTTTTTCTTGAGTAATCATCAATGAAGGTTAGAAAATACTTAGATTTATTCAAAGAAGGTGTTTCCATAGGACCACACAAATCTGTATGGATTATCTCAAGATGTTGCTTAGCT